>PVKA01017665.1:0-45322 GCA_004027165.1 Ctenomys sociabilis
ACTATGCATGCAACCCACATTCATAGTGATCTTCCTGCTTTTTGCCTCCCATGGGCTGGGATTACAGGCGCGCGCCACCGCGCCCGGATTGCATCGCCGGCTCAGCGCACCCGAAGGCGGGGCCGGCGCGGCTAGGGGAACCAAGGATCGAACACTGGTTCCTACGCTTACCTAAGCAAGCGCTTAGTCCGCTGAGCTACACCGCCGGCCCTTGTGTGTTTGTTTTTGGTGGATCCGGGGATTGAACTCAGACCCTTGCACTTGCCAGGGAAGCTCTTATTCTACTGAGCCATCTCCCTAGCCCCCAGAATTATAAAATTAAGAAAGACAATAAACACATAGAAAGGCATCCCGTATCCATGGATCAGATGCTTTGCCATTAAGATGAGAGAACTATTCAAAGGAAATGAACAAAATCAATACAATCTCCATTTCAAAAAAAAGATTCTACACACAATTCCTGTGTACCTCTTCCAGATATTAATTTGGAATGGATTATAAGCTTAATTAAAAAGTTTCTTAAAAATGACATAAAAGAAAAAAAAAAAACACAAAAGGGTAAGGTGGATTTATTCAAAAGTTTAAAGTTCTGTACCATGAAAGACTTGTTTAGACTGAAAAGGTAAAAGTCAACACAGACTGGAAAAAGTATTTGTAGAACACATACCTTTTTTAAAAAAATCATTGATGAATGATTCTTATTTGGGACAGGGAATCACTACACAGTTCAAACTCAGAGTGATCTTCTTGTCTCAGCCTCCCAGTACTGGGATTACAGGCATGCGCCACCATGCCTGGTTTTGATGGCCAGCATGCCACACCCAAGGCTCTAGGGCCCACACAGCATGCAGTACCCGGGATCAAACTTGGGTCCTTGAACTTGCCAAACAGGCACTTAGACCACCAAGCTATCTCCCCAGCCCCTGTAGAACACATATCTGATAAAGGACTGGTTTCCAAAACATATAAAAAGTTCTTGAAAGTCAACAATACAAAAACAACCCAATTTAAAAACAGGCAAATGACCTGAACAGACACCTCATCAAAGAAGTGATATGGGTGGCAGAGGAGGGTGTTGTGTTATGTTTAAAACAAAAACGAAGACAAAGAGATCACCATTCACTTTCTGAATGGTCAAACCCCAGAACCTGAATGCCAGCTGGCGAGGGTGTGAAGCTACTCACAGATGGTGAGGATGAAAAACAGCGCGGGCACTTTGGAGGAGTTTGGTGTTTTCTTACAAAACTAAATTCACATTCAACCCACATGACCCAGCAACTTCACTCCACAGTATTTACTCAAATACGGTGAAAACTTATGCCCCAAATTTTGAACACAAACCTTTACAGCAGTTTTATTCTTAACTACCAAAGCTCAGAAACAGCCAAGAAGTCCACAGAGGGACATAAAACAACAAGATGTTTTATCCAAATGAAGGATCAATTAAATGCAACATATTCAGACAATGAAATATTATGCAGCTGCAATAATGTGCCACCAAGCCATGCAAAGCCAATCTGAAGTGCTGCGTACCATGCAGTTCCCACTAGGACATTCTGGAGAAGAGACAGGGACAGAAAGAAGGGGGTGCCAGTGCTGGGGAAATAGGCAGGTGAGCAATGTCGGGCAGTGAAAACACTCTGTCTGGTTCCCCGCGGAGACACATATCGCAATGCATTTGTCCAAACCCAAGGATCATTCAACACCAACAAACCTTAATGGAATCACGAAGGATTTAAATTAATACTTCATCGCCTAGTGAGGTCCAGGGTTCCATCCCAACCACCACATAATAATAATGTAACAACACTGGTCCATGAGTTGTAACAAATGCTTTTCCCTACTCCAGGATGCTAACAAAATAGAAAAATTGGGTGCATGGTGAGGGGATATATGGTACTCTGCAGGTTCCACCCAGTTATCTGTAAGCATAAAATCGCTCTGCCCGTCTGAGGGTCTGATCACACAGTGGCTACAGAGAATGAAGTGGAGAGGTGTGAGCAGGGAGAGGTGTGAGCTGCAGAGGGAGGTGTGAGCTGCAGGAAGAGGTGTGAGCAGGAAGTGTGAGCTGCAGGAGGTGTAACCTGCAGGAGGCCTGAGCTGCAGGAGCAGGTGTGAGCTGGGGGTGTGAGCAGGAGGAGTTGTGAGCAGGAAGTGTAAGCTGTAGACAAAGGTGTGAGCTGCAGGAGGCCTGAGCTGCAGGAGCAGGTGTGAGCTGCAGGTGGAGGTACAGCAGGAGACTTCTCCTCGGACTTTCCTGCCTGTGTCCTGCTATCAGGGTGAAGAGCCAGCTTGGCCCCAGTTCTGAAATTCCTCAGCAGCCCACAGAGGCCTCATGGTGTGGCAGCCTGATGCCATCCTAGGGGATGATGGACTGCAGCCCCTGCCTCGCTGCTAGGCACAAGAGCCCTGAGTGTGAGTCTGAGTATGGTGGCCCCCTTAGCACTTTGGCCCTCTGAAGAAGCCCCTGAGGACCTCAGGAGACCAACAGCACTGACGAATCTGTGTTCTTTCTGTGGCCAGAGCTTTGTTCCTTGTCTAAGCTGTCTGCTTGCAGCCTGACCCATACTGTGCTAGCTTCAGCAATTTCCTTGTTGACCTGTGACACAGGGACTCCTCCCACACTCACCTGCAGCCCCAATACCGCCTGCCTCCATGGCTTCTGCCATAGGGGATGTGGGACGCAGAGTAGCCACATCCTCTGTCCCCGCAATAGGAAGGTGGACACCCCAAGGACAGAATTGTATCTTCTCCTGTGTCCCTGAGCTGAAACTCACAGGGGTGTCCTCCTGCCACACAGGGCTGAGGACCTCTTCCAGCACCTGTCCCCACCACCTGCTGGGCCCAGCAATGGTGCTGAGGACTGTGGACAGTGCCCTGTTGGAAAGGCTGTATCCATCCTGCCACTCCCCACCCTGCCCGCAGGCCCCACCGTGGCCACACATGCCTCTTGTGTCACCTTCAAAGAGGCTGGACCCACCACAGACAGCCTGGGCCCCTCAGAGCAGCTGGGGCTGAACTGAGCCTCAGGCCTGGCAGGAGGCCTGGCTGCTCACAGGGGACCCCAGAACCTGAACTTGAGCCAGCAGAAGCAAGCCCTTGCTGCGTCCCGCCTGCCTCCCGTGTCTCAGAGCAGGGAGAGAGACCTCAGAAGGAGACAGGATATCTTTGTGACCCTGGGCTCCTGGCATAGTCTAGGTTCTAGAGCCCACAGCAGCTCGGTCTCCTCTCTGGGACTCGCAGCATGACACCAGGAAGCTTCACTCCGCACAAAGCCTGTGTCGTAGGACCCTCGTGGAACACACGTCCCTGGTGCACTGACCAGGATGGAAGTGGCTGCCAGGTTCAGCAGAGGCTCCTACAGAAGGACGAGGACAGTGACCATGATGGCAGCAGCCACCTCAGAGGCAGTGTGCTCCAAGCCTGCCTTGTCCTCCTGGCAGGGCAGGACAGCAGGAAGTCTCCACACAGGGCCAGGAGCAGGGCGGCCGTCACAGTCCTGGTGGCTCACAGAGGACCGAGACAGGCAGGCAGGATGTTTTCCGGCTGGGCAAAGGACGCTCAGGGTCCCAACTCAGCCTCTGGGACCACATACAAAGCTGGCATCTGCTTGGTTCAATTCCCTGGCACATGATGTTGTTAAGTTTTGCTTCTGTGGATGGCTGTCTCCACCTCTTGCCTCATTCTCTGTGGGGTAAGCTAGACCTGTCCTCGCCCTGGCCTGTGGGCGCCTCACACTCAAGAGGCGTTTTGTCACAGGTCTGGGGGAAAAGAAATGGGGTTTCTACCCAAGCAGCATGCATGGGTGTGGAAGTGACCTGGGAGTTGACAAGACCCAGGCCCTCCTGCGTCACACGCAGCCCCCACCGCACTGCACAGCAACCGGCACGACACATGAGGAGGAGGAACCGGTTATGTCCTTTTACACCAGACCTGGTGATGTGCACCTGTAGTCCCAGCACTCAGGAGGCTGAGGTGGGAGGGCTGCGGGGGGTTCAGGGCCAGCCTGGGCTACATGGTGAGACGCTGTCTCCAAATGTCTTCCTATACCCACGCTTAGGGCAGTGCTGTTGAGGAGGGCTGAGCAGTGCAACTCTGCTGACCCAGTGTGGGCGATGGGTGAACGGACCACAAAGAGCTTCTGAGCACACAATGGGACACTGTTCAGGAGGGAAGTTCTGGCACCCGCCACGCAGCTGGCCCTGCAGACGCCATGCCAGGGAGATGCGACGGTCTCAAAGGGCAAGCACCAGACAACCCACGTGCACGAGGCCCTCAGTCGAACGCAGAAACAAAGAAGGGGACACTGGGGCTGGAGAGGGGTCAGGATTCGGGGTCTCCCAGGGACACTGTTATCTGGGGAAAGTGTCACAGACCTGGAGGTAGAATGGGATGACTCCCGTACAGAAACGAGAGAGGTTTTTTTTTTCTTTTAATTTTTTTTTTCATCTTTTTGAGACAGGGTCTCACTATGCAGTTCAGGCTGGCCTTAAGCTCACTTTGTAGCTCAGGCTGGTCTCGAACTCACAACAATCCTCCTGCCTCAGCCTCCCGAGTGCTGGGATTATAGGCCTGCGCCACCACGCCCGGCCATGAGAGGCTTTTTGAAACCGTACTGAAGCTTGAACCCAGTAGCCTCACTCCCGCTAAGCAGGTACTACCTCCAAGCTACCCTCCCCCAGCCCTTCTGAGACACGGTCTTATTTTTGTTTTTAATTTTTATTATTACTCATTCACATCTGATCACATGCTGCTCTGGGACAGGTGGTCCATGTTCATAACGCAGCTTTATTCTTCTTCCATCTCCTCCCCCCAAACAAGCTCTTACTAAGTTGTCTAGGCTGCCCTCAAACTTAGTCTTCCTGCCTCAGCCTCCTGAGGTGTACATTGTGACCTACAGTGAAATGTACACTTAAAAGTGATTAGGATGGTAACTTACTACTATTTTTTAAAATGTCCTGGTAGGGTAAGTGGTCATACCTCAGAGAAATCACTAGCAAGCAGCCCACTGTAACCTCAGCACTCACACAGGCTGCAGCGGTGACCACAAGTTCAAGTCCCACCTGGGCAATCTGGCAAGGCCCTATCTCAAAACAAAAACAGAAAAGAGGTTGAGTATGTACCTCAGTGATAGAGGGCCCTGAGGTCAATCCCCTGTTTCCAAAAGAAAGGAATGGCCGGGCGTGGTGGCGCATGCCTGTAATCCCAGCACTCGGGAGGCTGAGGCAGGAGGATTGTTGTGAGTTCAAGACCAGCCTGAGCTACAAAGTGAGCTCAAGGCCAGCCTGAACTGCATAGCGAGACCCTGTCTCAAAAAGACAAAAAAAAAAAAAAAAGAAAGAAAGAAAGGAATGGAAGGAGAGAGAGGGAAAGTGAGAAGAGAGGGCGGGAGAGAGGGGGTTGAAGCGCTGTCTTTAAAATCTAGTTTTCAGTCAAGCTTGGCATAGCTGGACCCCAGCACTCCGGGAGGCTAAGGCAGGAAGGTGGCAGATTCAGACCCACAGAATGGATAATTCGGCAATTTAGCAAGATTCTGACTCAAAGAAGAAAAGAAATGTCGCTTTTCTCCTGTGGAGGAGGCTCCCTGCCCCCACCACACACCCCTGGACCTAGGGCAGCCAGTCCCTGTCCCCTCCCCCTTCCTGCTCAGGCATCCCGGAGCCACCTTGCCAAGAGACAGGGACAGAGGTGCCCTCCTCCCATAGGACAGGCCGCCCAGGGTTGTCCGTCACGCGGCCACTAGTCAAGCCCAAAGCTCGTGAACGTTGATCAGAAGATTAAACCACAAGGATCAAGAGCACCTGTCCTCGACTGCACTGGAACCGCAGCCTGTGTCTGCTTGCTGACAGAAGCAGCGACCCCGAAGGTCCTCGGGCTGTTAGGACAGGAGCCAGGTGGGGTCGGGCCAGGAGGGCCCAGGCCTCTGTGAGAGGACACCAGGCTGGGCTGCGCTGATTTCCAAGGTGGAGCAGGCTCTGGGCTGCTAGCACTGCCTGCCCAGCTGAGATAGCCTCACAGACTTGAACAGCCAGCCCCGGAGCGACCCTTTTCTGTCCCACCACCCAGGTAGTGGGATTCTCCCGCTGTCCACCCATATCCCTGATCTTGGGGTGGCTTTTGGGGCAGCCACGGCTGGGCCCTGGATGTCCCACACAGCGCAAGTTATTGTACCATTGTAGGACACCAACCCACTGTCCATCAGGGAAGGAAAAAGGGTGCAGCAGGGCAAGGGGACCCCATGCCCAGCTCATCCCGCAACAGTGGGAGGCCCCAACCCAAGCCTCATTCAGGAGACCCGGGAACAAAAGAAAGAGAGGCCAGGACATGCGGTAAGGCCTAGGGGCCACGTCTGGAAGCTGAAACTTCTCTGGGGCGCCTGGCATGGGTCTGCAGAAGGACAAGCTCTGGGAAGGGAGGGGAGGCCTGCATTGCCTGGCCAAGCCCCAGCTATCACCTGCCTGTGGGAGGGAACCCGAGCTTGCCCTGAGCTTAGGACAGGCAGAGGCCCAGGGCTGGCTAAGTTTAGAGACTTGGTCACAGGCAAGCATCAGCAGGCTTATGTCAGGCGCCCTAGCGCGGTAGCAGATGCAGGCTACAGGACAGGCCTGGCTCCGGTGACCCTTCTGGCAGGGAGGCCCCGGCCTGGGTTCAGTGTTAGTGATCATTAATTTTTAAACTCATTTTTAGGGCCAGGGAGATGGCTCAGTGGAATAAGTGCTTCCCTGGCAAGCGGAAGGACCTGAGTTCAATCTCTGGTGCTGGGAAAAAAAAAAAAAACAATTTAAACTCATTTTTCAGCTCTTTGGATGTTGAGACCCAAGTGTGAGCGCTTTCTGTTGTTTCTGAGCAGATTTTACATCATCTTACATATCTGCTAGGATACAATCCAGTCAGCAACAACTTGCCCGTGTAACCCACAGAAGGCAGAGGCTTTAATATCTTTACTCAGACCTTAATGCAATCTGAGTTTATAATATGTCATCCCAACAAAAACAAAATTCTAGCTGGGTGGGGTGGTGCACACCTATAAGCTCAGACCTCTGGGAGGCCGAGGCAGGAAGATCACAAGTTCAAGCCCAGCGTAGGCAACTTAGCAACTTGGTGAAACCCTGTCTCAAAAAATTCACAAAGACTTGCAAATGCAGCACAGTGTGAAGGCCTTAGGTTCAACTGCACTGAAAAAGCACAACAGCAGTAGTAGCGATAGTAACGAAATTTTAAAACCATCAGCAATCACTTCCCATCCCTCCTGTCCCTGCTGTGTCCTCAGCTTCACTTTGCCTCATGGATTTCTCTCTCCTGGATATTTCCTATAAATGGAATCACACACCACGTGACCCTTGAAGCCCACGTCTTTTGCTGAGCGTCCTGATGGAAGGTCCACCCACGCTGAAGCACGGCTCAGTAGCAGTCAGTATGTCCCTCCTCTTTAGGCCCGAAACCTCCCACTGCACAGGCAGCACACATTTCTCCATCTCCCCATCAGGCTGTCAAGTGGCCACCGGCACACTGAACTACCTGTCCACGCCCTCTGCCCACTTGGTAACTGGAGTGTCTATTTCACCGTTAGGGAGCAGGAGTCCTTAAAATGTCCCGAACACAAATTCCTTAGCAGACACATGATTTTCAGATAACTACTTGCCTCCTACGGGCTAGCCTTTCACTTTCTTGAGCGTATCTTCTGAAATACAAAAGCTTTTTGTACTGATAAAGTCCAGTTTCCCTATTTTTCTATTCTTGAGTATGCTTTTGGTGTCATATCTAAAAAAAAAAAATTACTGCTGAACCAAAAGTCATATAGATTTACTCTGACACTTCATTCTCAGGATTTTAGGGTTGCAACATCTATGTGTAAATCTATGATGCATTTGGAGAACATTTTTATGGGCAGTGGGTACAGCACCTACTTCATCCTTTTGCATGGGGACGCCCAGCTGTCCGTTTTCTTGATTGATCCTTCGTCTCCCTCCACAGAATTTTCTGAGAACTCATGTCAAAGCCAGTTGACCACCAGTGCACAGCTTTATTCCAGCCTCGATCCTATCCCCATAATCCATGTGCTTATCTTTCTGCCAAAACTACACTAGCTAGCCAGGCATGGTGGCACAGGCCTGTAATCCCAGCACTCAGGAGGCTGAGGCAGGAGGATTGTTGGTGAGTTCGAGACCAGCCTGAGCTACAGAGTGAGCTTAAGGCCAGCCTGAACTGCATAGTGAGACCCTGTCTCAAACACACACACACACACACACCCCCCAAAAAAAAAAAAAAAAAACTACACTAGCTTGACTGCTGTAGGTTTGTCACCGTGAACATTTCAAGTTTGTTTGTTTTCTGGCATGCCAAGACTCAGGTTCTTGAGCCTACAAGGCAGGTGTTTATGCCACTGAGCTATCTCCCCAGCCCAAGTTTTCTTTTCTTTTACAAGATTCTTTTGGCTATTCTGTGTCCCTTGCATTTCCACCTAAACTTGAGAACAAAATTGCCAGTTTTTGCAACAACAAAAACAGGTGGAGTTTTTATCTGTAGGCCAATTTCAATTGGAGCACACTTTCATTTTAATAATATGTCTTCCAATCCATGAACATGGGATATCTTTCTGTTCATTTAGGTCTTCCTTAATTTCTCCCAGCAGTGGTTGGTAGTTTTCAAAGTATAAATCTTTTAAATTTAATGCTCAAGATTTTTTTTTTTAAATGTGAATGGAACTGTTCTTTCCTAGTTTTATTTTGTTTTGTTTTTTATTTTAGGACAGGGTCTACAGGGTCTATGGGGTCTCACAGCGTAGGCTCATAGTGATCCTCCTGTTTACAGCCTCTCAAGCGCTGGGATTAGGTACACACCAGCACACCCAGTCTTAAACACCGTCTCAGCACATACCAGGGTGAGGCCTGCATAGCAGGCTCGGGATCAAACTCCCAGCCCCTGTGTCTGCCTAAGCAGGTGCTTTAATCCACTGAGTCATTTGGCCAGCCCTTCTAGTTTTATTTTGAAACTAAACATTGCTAGTGCAATGAAATACAGTAGATTTTACCTAATGATCTTGTATCCTGCAACTTTGGTCCATTCATTGTTTTAATAGTAATTTTTAGTAGATTCTTAAGGATTTTCTATAAGCAAGATCTTGTCACTTGCAACAAGTGTCTCTACCTAATTTTTTTCAACCTTGTTTTATCTTTTTGTTGCCAAAAAAATCCCTAGCTAACAGCTCTTCTATCATGCAGAATAGAACTGGAGAGAACACACATCCACACTTTGGTTCTGACCTTCGAGAAAATACAGCCTCTCACCATTAATTACATTGGCTTGGGTTTGGAATAAATACCTTTTGTTAAATGGGTAAATTCTCTTCAATTCCTACTTTGTAGTATTTTTTACTATGAAAGAGTACCAAATTTTGTCAAATGCTTTTGTGTTCATCTGTTGAGATGATTGAACACTTTCTCTGTTTATTCTTAATCAGTATTAATGCATTGCAATAAGATGCTCTGACCCAAGTCAGCTTGCTCTCTGCAGACGGGTAAGGCCCGCTTACTCACAATGCACAATCCTGTTCTTATGTGGCTAGATTAGCTGCACCAGTATTTTGCTGAGGATGCCTTATCTACATTCATCAACGACACTAGCCAAGGTCTTATAATGTCTCTGGCCTGGTAGCAGGGTATTATTGACTTCATAAAATGAACAGGGAAGAATTTGCTCCTCTTCTGTTTGTGAAGCACATGTATTAGTTCTTCTTTAAGTGTTTGGTAAAATTTACCACTGAAGTAGCCTGGACATTGGTTTCTTTTTGTGGGAAAATTTGAAGTCACTAATTCATTCTCTCCTCCCTCCGAACACACTAATCTCCACCCTTCTTGCTGCTTTCTGAAGCAATAAGTCCTTTCTCATGAGTGTTTCTCCAAGATGTGATCAAAAATATGGTGAATGCTGTGATGGAAAGCTCAGACTCGTAAGAACTTCACAGTGAGTCCTGATCCGCTTATTTGGTAGATCTAGCATGGTGTGAACCTGGCTTATTGCCAAAGTCACAATGACCATGAAACAGGGCAGTGTTTAATAGGTTTAGGACATCAAGACAGCCATGACAGCACAGCTAAAGACACTCATGAGAGAGGACTCCAGAGCTGCTTCAAAGGTGGTAAGAAGGACACCGGAAGTGTGTGTGCTGTGGGGGGTGCTTTCGGGAGAGTTGTGGAAATGCGTCTCTCACTGTAATCCATTCAGTTTCAGATTTAAGCATTCACCGGAGTTTTCGATCACACTGCACGTGTCCCACCTTCGTGGCCACACTTCACATCCAAATGTTGGACTCTACACAATAGGGACAGTGAGCACACAGAAAACAAAGGCAAATGCCTACACCGCTTAGCAGGGAGACCAAGCAAGACGGGTGTGAGCGCAGGCAGAGGTGAGGTACGGACTCAGGGCACCTGCAGTTGTCCCTGGAGCCAGCCCAGAGCTTTTTCAAACCCATCCTGAGGTCCTGCTCCTATTCAACCCAGAAAGCCCCTAACAAAGAGGCTATGTCAAACTTCATCAGGAAACCAGCGGGATACTCAACCACGCTGTACCAGGAGACAAAACTAGCAGGGCCCGCAGGCTGAGCCTCGGGGAACTGCACTGCTCTGAGAAGCTCCACAGCCACAAGGCCTGAGTGGCCCCAGCTGTCACTGAGCCACCGTGGAGCACCTACTGTGTGCAGGGCATAGCTCTTGGACATATTGCAGAAGACAGGTGGGGGCTCCTCCATGCCATGTTGGAAGCCGGAAATAGGCGCTGCGGGGTACAGATGAGAACAGAGCAGAACACACTGCCCCACTGGCCTCAGTGTAGCTCAGAGTGAGGACAGCAGAGTGGCAGCAGCCTCTGTGCCTATAAGCACTGTCCACTCACTGCCTGGCTGCCCACGATCCGCGCGAGAACTCAATCTCCCCAGCCTCTGGATCTGCCCATGTGGAAATGTTTTTAAAGCCAGGCTGATACACAGCACGCCTTTCTGTTTCTACTCCAAAAAGCAACCTGCAGCCAGAAATCATGATTTACAAACAATCACGTCAGAATCCGAATCTCATCAGAGACATGAAGTGGGGCACATTTATTGCAAATATGTTGAAATCTCTAGGAAGGCCATTGCTGTCACTCGGACCAGACGGCCCAGGGTCAACAAAGTACCGACATTTATCATTGCATAGGCTTTTCTACGAAATTACTTTTAATTTCAGGGTGGCTCCATGAGGGCTCTCAAAAAAATTTTAACATGTTATTTATTTATTTATTTATTGGATACAGGGTCTCATTATGCAGGTTAGTGATCCTCCTGTCTCATCTTCCCCAGCACTGGGATTGCAGGCATGCGCCGTCACGCCTGGTTTCAGTGGCCAGCACGGCATGTGGTGCCAGCGATTGGACGTGGGCCCTTGCCCTAGCCAGGCAAGTGCTGAGACCACTGAGCTATCTCCCCAGCCCCTTCTGTATGGGCTTTGAAAAGGTCAATGGAGCCAGCGCTCAGGAGGTTGAGGCAGTAGGCTCACTGGTTCAAGACCAGCCTGAATTGCACATTCAGACCCTGTCTCAATGACAAAACACGCACACAAAGGTCGACAGAGTAGGAATAAGGGAACAAGCTATATTAGAAAAAGACAATGTGTATTAAAAAAAAAAAAAAAAGTAAACGAAACCACACACTGCATCTTCTCCCATCCACTCTTGCCAAGCTCCAGAAACAAGAGGGAAGACCACAGCCTCAGCTCCTCCGTGGCCACCAGCCTCACCCTCAGTAGGCGCACGTGAGCCCTTCCACACCCGGACCCTGTGGCCATGCTGAGAAGCAGCCCTCTGCTCACGGCCACGCCCTGTGTCCAACACGGCGTCCTCTCATTCTCTGCTGCACTCATCAGAGTGCAGGTCCCAAATATTGGTGTGACAGTACTGTCTGACCAACATGCACACACACACCTGTCTGCTAAGGACCCAGCAGGCCACCCATCAATTACTGGTGTGGAGGGTCTATCTGGAAAAGCATCAGGGTAAACCACGGGGTCACCCACCTGGTGACACCACTGTTTTATAATCATATACGCATCCTGCCAGGTGTGGTAACACACACCTGCAATGCCAGTACTCAGGAGGCTGAAGCAGGAGGACTGATGTAAGTACAAGGCCAGCCTGAGCCACACAGTAAGACCCTGCCACAAATAAATTGAACAAATAGGATAAATATCTATAAATGTATTCATGTGCACACTCATACACATATCCTTACACTGACGTTAAAATAAACAGTTCAGGTTCCGATGGGATGTCAGAAACATATGTGTAAAAGGTCACATTTTCTCACATGTACTTCTCTATTACTTGAAATTTATGATAAGACTATATTGTCCTAGTAATTTGTTTAATAGAATAAAAATTTCAAGCCTTGCTGGTCTCAAATGGGGTCAGAGCACTGGTTGTCATGGAGAGCCGGCAAGGACGAGTCCACATTCCACGGAGCCACAGGCACTGCCCTGAGCTGCACGGCCTAAAGAAAGAGTCGACCACCACCCAGCCACAAGGCTGGAGCAGGCTAACCTCCTTGCCGACCCAAGGAGGGTCCTGAGCTTCCCCAGGAGCAGCCCATGGATTCCAGCATCAAAGCACCTGAAGTCAAACCCTGACCCCGTGTGACCCTTGCCAGGGGTGACAGAGCCTTCGCCAGTCACAGTCACCTCTCCCATCCACTGCAGTGACCACGGTACCAAGCGCCTTCATGGAATAAGCACCAGCAAAGTGCTTGCTAGCAACTGTTACCAGAAAAGAAAAGAGTCCGGCACAAGCATGCAGATGTATTCTTAGCTCGCAGCAAAGTAGGTTATGGTATAAAAATACCATTAAATAGTAACTAAACTAGCGGCACCTTAGTGCGCATCTTGCTAGCAACCTCGGCACGTGCGACTTCTTTTTCACCTACCCTACATTAAGGAATCGGGACCAGGCAGAATCAGAGGCCATAGCGAAGAGCCAGGCCACAACGAAGGCTCAAGTCTACCCACACCAAGCCTGGGAACTTTGCCAGGCAGGGACACAGCCCTGCCTCTGGTAGGGAGTGGCCCTGACCCAGTGCAAGGGACAGGGCTGGGGGGTGGATGGGTGCATGGGGACAGCACCGAGACAAGGCCAGGTGTGCTCAGGAGGTGGGGCAAAAACAAACATGACCACAAGTGCAAGATTCCTCCTCCGCGGATTCCTCTCTTCCCTGGCAACCGGCTTCTAAGCTAGGGAGACTCTAAAATTGATCTGCTCAGATTTTCCAAGTTTATCTATTAACTACCTGGCAGGCCATGGCGGTTCAGAGCAGGCCCGTGGCATGAAGCATCAAGAGCAGACTGCGATGCCCTGGGCCCAGTGAGGGTCACCCGCACAGGGTCGTGGCATGTTCTCTACCAACTCAACTTTGGTGCTGGATGGAGTCAAGGACACATGAAGGTCATTCCCAGGACCATCTGGGTACTGGGAGGAGACCCTCCAGGCAGAGGTCAAAGTTCTTTCCTGCTGCCTGGACATGGGCAAGTGCTGCCCCCCAAGAGCTCCATGGGTAAGCTGCCCTCCCAAAAGAGCTTCAAGTGCTTATTTGTAAAGCAGGCATGGGCGTCCTTTCCTAGACAGCTTGTGTCAAATAAAATCAAACCTTTGAATCAATTAGCACCTGTTAGATGTGGAGGCAACACGATCCACAATTCCAGTAACCCCCCATCAGGAAGGGTCTCTGAACTCCTAGAATTACACACCAAGCCTCTGGGAAGATCATCAGTTCCCCAAAAGCAGAAGCCTGAATCCACACTGTGAGATGGCTTCCGTCCACCACACATTGCATTGGAGCCGGTCAGAGTGTCCCTTATATAGTAGGGTTGACTCCCAAAAACCGCTCATCCCGCACCCGCAAAGCCAGGCACAGTGAGGCTTCCATGCAGGTGAGGTAACAGCAGGAGGCAAACCCAGAGTTCCACCCAGGAAGGGAGGCCTCAGGCCTCTGCTGCAGACTGCCACACCAAGCTCTGAGGTCACCATGCACAACCACACACTGGGTCAGCGAGCCCAGGCTGAGAGAAAATACCCAGGTCTGGATTGTCACAGAAACTTCAAAGACAACATGAAACAATTCTGCGCATCCATGTTGGGCCACTTGTATCTGTGTGCAAACTACCCAGTGACAGCCAGGGAAGGGGGCAGATGCCAAGGTGCAGTCATAGGAAACGGGTTCCTTAGTCTTTACATATGAAGCTTTCCCTTTCATAATTTACAAACAAGACTTGAAGCCAAAACAGTACAGTTTTTCAACTCATGGTAGAAGAGATACCAATATTTATTTTTCCCAGAATTGCTGGGTTTTAAAAATCTACCCAATAAAAGCATAAACCACATTGCCAGCTGGCCCATGTCAGCTGGGGGTCCCCTACTTTGCTTCTAGGGGGCCCTCAGAGCGTCACCTGGCTGAGCAAGAAGGGACATTTGCTGCTCTGCTGATCAGGATGGGCAGGGGAGACCAGCCAGCAGCTGCGGGCCTGTGACCTGGCCTTCCAGCCAAGAAGGGAGCTCATCCCTATGGGTGCCAGGGGCTGTGGCTTTAAATAAACTTGGACAAGTGCACCTGAGGCTGGAAGCTACACGGACTGTGCCCCAGGGGCTATCAACAACTACACTTCGTAGCCCAGGATCTGGGGGACCACATCAGGGTCCCCCCCCCCCGTACCTGGATGTCTATAGAAACTTCCATGGGAATATGCGGGGGGGGGGGGCAACTGTCCCAGCTAGCACACCTCCATGCCTGTCTGTCACACTGGCCTTGGACTCTAGGCCTCACTTCTGCTCCGGCACAGAGTGGCCTCCATACAGGTTTCTGTCTGCTGCTCAGGAAGAAGCTGGCAGCCCCTCACCTCTCCCTACCCGGTGTCACCCTCTCCCATGTGGGCCCATCCCCTGTCTTCCAGAGAGGGGCTTCTGGAAGCACAGCAGGCTAGCCAGCCTGCACCCCAACACAGAAAAGAGGCCTAGAAGTTTCCCAGTAAGGAAAGACCCCTGCTGCTCTCCTCAGAACACCTGACGCACTAACTGCGACCACCTGTCCTTATACGCAGGCCACAGAGTCTCACCGGAGAGTCAACCCTGGACCAGCCTGAGAACTGCCAGGCCCTTGCCCTCTTCCCCGCAGGCCTCCAGCCAGCCCGGTGCAGCTCTGGGAAGATCTTCCAGGCCTATGTCTCCAGGCCCTCAGGGAGGAGATGCGGTCCAGATCCGTGGAGGCGCCATGCTCTCCGAAGCAGCTCTCCAGGTGACCCGGGTCCCACGCCCAACCATCAGCTCTGAGTGCCTCCACGCAGGTCCTGACCCGAATCCTCCGCACGTGCGGGACAAGGCGAGGCACTCGCACCCCGCAACCGGCCACGCTTGGGAATCAGTGATTGCGTTCCTCACCACCACAAGGGTGCACCAGGCGCTTTTTTAGTAAAGGTGTGGGGCGGGGGGGGGAATTTGCTGGTGGATGTGTAAGAGGAAATCGCGCCAGCGCCCCCGCCGCGCAGGAGGGACAGGAGCAAGGGGAGGCCTCGAAGGAAAGGCCAGGAGCGCGGTCAGGGTCCGAGGCCACCGAGGGAGGCTGGCGGAAAAGAAAAGAAGACCCGGCTCGGGCGCACGGGGACCCTCGGAGACGCGCTGCACGGAGCACCTGTTCCCCGCCGCCACCTGCGCCGCCTTCGCGCCCCCGCCCCCAATGTGCCCCCTCCTTCTCGGCTGGGTGGCCCCGAAACCAGGAACCTCGCGAGTCCCCACCGCGCCCTGCTCTCCTCCCGGGTGCCCCAGCCCGGGCTCCCTGATCCCGCCTCTCCCCCGCCCCCCCGCACACACACACGCCATTCCTGCTTCCAGAAGAATCGGGGGACCCTGGCAGGAGCGGCCCCTGCCGCGGCTCGGGAGTGGCGAACGCGCGCGCCCCGGGCGCCCCCTCCCCGCCTCCGCGCTGCGACCCTCCCGCCGCAAATGCGTCATGTCTGCCGGCGCCGGCGACACCTGCTGCGGCCCCAGTCCCGGCCAGGGCCGCGCGCGGGGACCTGGGCCGGGCGGGGGCCGGGGCCGGGTCGGCGCCCCTGCCCGCGGGCGGCTCTTACTTGCCAATGTCCTCGTAGAGCTGGTACTCGTCGGTGAAGCGGGTGCAGGTCACCGTGGTGGCCATGGCGGCGGACTCGGCGTGCGCTCGGCTCCCGCTCGCGGGCACGGTGGCGACACGGGCGGGGGCCGGGCTGGGCGGCGAGCGCACGCGAGATCTGCGCGCTCGGTCCCCGCCAGGAGCGCGCCGCACACCTACGCGCGGGGAGCGCGGGCACCACCGGCCCCGCCCCGCACCAGCCTGGCACGCGCACTGCGCCCGCACCCCGCGCGCACACCCAGGTCCGCACCGCACTGCGCCCGCACGCGGCGCTCGCCCGGCCCCCGCGCCCACCCGGGGCCCGCCAGCGCCCGCCCCCGCGCCCTGCGCCCCGCGGTCCCCTGCCCTTGCGCTCTGGGAACCGGGCACAGGAAGCCTGACCTCTCCTCTTCCCCAACCCCCAGGCCACTTCTCAGGACAGCCTGAGGGAGCCAGATCCCACGGATGGGGGCGGATGTTCCTGTGCCGCTGTCCCCAAGACGCTCGGCACAGCCCCTCCCGGTCTCCATCACTAGGACCCCTTGCGCCCCGACTGAGCCAAGAGCTTCCCAGGCTAGGCTCCCTCCGTGTGGTACCCATCGCTCCCTTCTCCTAGGCTCTATGTCTGGGGTCTCTGAGGCCCAGCGAAGGACACCTGCAGTTCAGGTGCAGAGGCCTTGAGCCAGAAAAAGAGGCAGTGCTGGGAGGGCCTCTGGACCTGAGCGCTCAGTCACTCTTACCTGGCAGGAGACACACAGGTCTCCCGTGTTGGCAGCTGAGGGTTCCATCCGTGCTGCGCTCCTCCTCCCAAGCCCCTCTTGAAAGTGCCCGGAAGTCAGGAGGAGGGGTCTCCATCAGCTCTGGGTAGAGTTGGCGCTGCTGCCTGGGGACGGATTCGAGACCTGGCCCCTCAGCCCAGGGCTCCCTGGGACCACGGGAGGTGTCCTTCAGGAAGGAAGAAAGAAGGCTTCTTGGACCCTTCCCCGAGGGGATGCATTTGGCACGGGGCTGGTAGTCTCTGAGCCTGGGGGTCCTAGGCAAGAGACCCAAGGTGGGTCCCAGATGAGCCCCCAGCTGACCAGGCAAAGGACTCCCGACCCTGACAGGGCTGAGCAGGCAGGTGGGCGGAGAGGCCCCATCGGTGCTCGGTGCTCGGGTGCTCTCAGCACCAGGAAACCCAGGGCCACCCTACCAGGGATAGCCCTTTGGTGTTGGTTGTGTCTGACCCTGAAGAAGCAGGAGGAGAGTGAGTCACCCCTCCCACAAGAATCCAGGAGAGGACAGGGCTGGGATCCAGCACAGCTGGCCTGGCACTGCCTGCATTTCACACGGTTTCCTGGTTTCCTCGTGTCTTTCTCAGACCTGTTATTGTTTACCTCCACTTCACTAGAGGGTACTAGAGTGGCCAGGTAACCTGCCACTGGTCACACAGCCAGCAAGTGGCTGGGGCTCAGTGTGCACTGAACATAAAGCTTCCCTTGCCTTTTCTCACATACACGTTGATACAAACACACACACACACACACACTTACATGCACAGAAACACTACACACTCAGTGCCTCCTACAGCCACAGGTGAGCACACAGGGCAGAGAGGCTTCCAGGGCCGCAAAACATTAGAGGGTTACTTGGGGATGATCTTTCCCTCTCTACTACTGTACCCACCCCCACCAGAGCCCCTCCTCTGAACAGAAGCCTTCAAGCAGGGTGCAAAGTTGCCTGAATGGGCAGGGAGGTCAGGAGCCTCTGCCAGCCCAGTAGGGCCCCTCCCTCACAGTGGCACCTCTCCAGCTCTGCCTCTGACCCAGTCCTCAGGAGCTCTCATGCCATCTTTGACCCTGTGTAGGAGAGGCCCAGACGCCTTCCCCTCCCCCTCTCCTCAGGAAGAGCCCTCTTCACCCCCACCGGTGCCATCTCTCCTCCCACCTTGTCCTTTCTGCGCGCTTTCGTAAGCAAGGAGGGTTCTTCCTCCCAGGTGGCAGCTGGGGCGGTTGTGGGGAATATCAGTTCTGGGAGGTTATTGTTAGGACAGTCACCATGGCAACAAGCATCACATCTGCCAAAAGTGCTGCACATGGGGCTCATTCTCCCAAAGAAAGTCACAGCCTTCCCTGTCCCCCACCTCCAGGGGCTGCTCTCATGTGGGGAAATGTCACTGCCCCCACCTCTCCCATCCCAAGCCATTTGTCCAGGAAGACCTGAGTCCCTTGATGGCCATCATCCAGCCCTGGACATGGCAGCTTATTCAGGACACCAAGGCATGGTACTCAGTGTTGGTTGGTTGATGACAATGATTGGTGGTCCTGGTAGTGCTGGCAATAATGGAAACAGCAGGGGTACTGGTGCTGATGGTGGACGTGCTGGTGAGAAGATGGGGATGGCTGGGGCTGGAGAGAGAGCTCGGTGACATAGGCACCTGCCTGGGGACAGCAAGGTCCCAAGTTTGATTCCCGGTACTGCATGCTGTGCCAGCCCCAGAACTGGGCATGATAGCACATGCCTATGATCTCAGAGCTCGGGAGGTTGAGACAGGAGGATCACTATGAGTTCGAACTGTATAGCAAAACCCTGTATTGAAATAATAAAACAAAGAAGAAGATGGTGATGGTGATGTAGAGATGGTGGTGGCAGTGATGGAGATGGTGAAGGTAGTGACAGTGGCGATGGTGAGGCACCATAGTAGGCAAGAGCTGCAGCGTGCAGTGCACCCACCACATGCTCACCACCCTGAAGTCCAGGGCCCACTGCCTCAGACCTCAGAGCAGGGAGATGGGCAGTCACTTCTGAGGCACAGAGAAACTGACTGGCCAGGGACCACGGAGTGAGTCTGATCTGCTTTCCTAGCTGGTGCCTTTAACTGCGGTCCTCTGCTTGTCACTCGTGTGTCAACTCTGCCAGCTGTGCCTGGCGCTGGATCACATGGGAGCAGATGGACAAGGTGGCTGCATCTTCAGGGCTTGGGCCCCAGACTGACAGTAAAACAAGCAGGCAGCAGGACTGGGAGTGAAACTGGCTATGCAGTGGTCCCCCCACCCACCCTCGGGCTTTGTACGAAGGCTTCTGAGAGCCACTGTGAACCATGGACCAAAGATACGAAATGCAAAGTTGTGCTTTCCGAATGAGTGCCCATGAAAGGTGACAGGAAAGCTGCAGTGACAGAGGTCTGAGTGACAGAGAGTGCCTAATTGTGAGAGGGTCAGCAGAAAGCGTTTTGGAAGAAGAGGCTGCCATGAAAAGGCCCTGAGGCCAGACAAAAAAAAAAGGTGGAGGAGAGAAGGCCAGCAAATATGTCACTGTGCCCTATGGATGGTTTTCCTGTGCCCCCATCCCTTGGGGGACTCAGGCACAGGCAAACCATCCACAGGGCACAGTGATGACCAACAGCAAGCAAGGAAGCCACCAGGTAGATGAGCAGGTGGGAACCCCAGGTTTGGTCCCTCTTGTCAGGCACCACGCAGAGGTGAGCACATTACCTCTGGAGATAGCACATCCTGGGCGGGGATAGCAGAGAGCAGCCCCTCCAGACAGAGCTCAATACCACTGTGCACCCTGTCCAGGTCTCTGGTTACTGGGCTTCCCCGAAGCACCTTGGTCCCCCCTGACTGCTAGGTGAAATGGACCTCTCCTATGGGAGCCACTGTGCCTGTTCTGGTTGGTGTCACCACCACCCTACTGGAGGGACAAAGCACAGTCCCAGCAAGGCCCCTATCCCAGATATCTCCCCTTCCAAGAGTAGCTGCTGGGCCAGAGGAGCTGGTCCAGTGGCCAGGGGACAACGTGAGCCCCTGTTTTCCTGTTGTCACACAAAGCACATCACTGAGGAAATCAGAGCCTGTCCCACTCCATTCCATTCTGTCCAGTCCTGTCCTGTCCTTCTCTTGTGGAGACTGGGAGGCCTCAGAGGGCCGACTGCTTCCACATTCTGCTCGGGTGTCTCTTGGAGCTCTGACCCAGGGAAATATAACTGTCACATCCTGTGCCAAGCTAGAGATAAAGATGGGAGGCCAGCCAGATAGCTCAGCGGACTAAAGCCTGCTTAGGCAGACACCGGGACCTGGGTTCAATGCCCAGCAAGCTGCGCCGGCCCCACCCCTGGGGGTGTGCTGAGACAGTGATTGAGGCTGGGCGTGGCGGTGCACACCTGTAATCCCAGTGATTCCCAGGGATTGGGAGGCTGAACACAGGAAGATCACTATAAGTCTGATCTGTGTAATGAGACCCTGTAAACCCTGTACTAAACACATTAAAAAAAAAAAAAAGATGGGTGAGGACAGGTGTTGGTCAGATTCTTGCCTGTGACCCCGCTTGCCAACCTCTCATCACCAGGCTGCACTTAGCTCTGAGATGTCACTGAGCACATGAAGGTACCTCCTAGAGACACCTGGAGGTCCCAGTCCCTCCAGGCCGCGGCTGGCAGCACCGAGGCGCACGTGTGCTCCGCTCATACCTGATGGCCGCCGCACTCCCGGGGCAGACACTGAGGATCATGGACTGCCACTTGGGGGAACTTCAGTGATGCTTCCACAAAGCTCAACAGATACCTTCCCTACAAACCATCCATTCCTCTCTTAGGTATTTAAGCAAAGGAAATAAGAGCACATCCCCCAAAAGCGAAAAGGAAGCGCATGCAAGTACGTTTATAGTAGCTCTATTCATAGGACTAAAACTCAGGAGCAACAGAAATGTCTGTAAACAGAATTGCAGAAAACAAATGGGTAGAGAGAAATAAAAAGATACTGATCTGCTTACAATGTGGGCGAATCACACAAAAAAGAAGGGAGGCACAGAAGGCGGATGTGGCGTGGTCCTGGTCCCACGGGCCAGGAGCCATGGCTCCAGAAGTTGCTATAGGGGCTGTCCCCACAGAAGACTGCGGGGTCCTGGGGCTGGGAAGAAAGGGGCTGTCTGGGGGTGTAGAAATGTCATGTATTTTTAAGGCCACACAACTGTGTACATTTGTGCAAAACTTGGCAGACTATACACTTAAAATCAGTGCTTTTTATGTAACTGTCATTTATGGGTGCGTTCCACGGGATCATGTAGGTACACTGTACATCAACTTAAAAATTACACGAGATGTATGTTGATACTGCTATTCCGCAGAGGAAATTCAGTTTTCCTCAGCCACATGGAAGAGCGTTAGCAGTAGAGGGGAATATTGGGAAACAAAGGCGATCTCAAAAAATTCTACACCTCCAGCAGTCATTGATGACAGTATAACAACCAGAACAAAGCTGGGTGTGGTGCACAGTCCTATAACCAGCTCTTAGAAGGCTGAGGTACCCTGACATTGCCAGGCCTCGGACACCCCACTACTACTATGGACTACTGGACTTTACTGGATTATTTTGCTGAATTCACACCTCTACAATATTTAAATGGCAATGGAATACTCATCTCTGACAAAACTAAACGAAAGGGATATAAATGAAGGACCATTTTGTATCTATATATACAAAATAGGATATACAGCTACTTTTTCTTAATTCAATGAGAAGAAATACTTGTACTAATAGTGTTTGGACAGGATATCATGTCTGCATCTTGTACTATGAATAACCACTACGAAGACAACGTGCTATGTATTAATTATTGAAACTGTCCTACTAATCAGTTTTGAAACTGCCTCATTGCTATTTGTTTCTCAATAAAATTAATTTTTTTTAAAAAAAAAAAGAAGGCTGAGACAGAAGGATCAGCATAAATTCAAGGCTGGCCTGAATTATAAGACCTGGTCTCAAAAAATTTTTTTTTAAATAATTAAATAAAATAAAAACTAAGATAAAAGGGCCAGGGAGATGGCTCAGTGGGATAAGCACTTCCCCAGTAAGCTCAAGGGCATGAGTTCAATCCCTGGTTCTGCCTAAAATAAATAAATAAATAAATACGAACTAAGACAAAATAACTAAAGCGAAACCACAAAAATCCACTCAGCAGGAAATTGAAACAATAAGCTACAAGGTGACACTTAGGACAGACACCAGGGAGCCCATTTGCACCATAAGCCGGAGCCTGGGTGAAGCCCGCTCAGCGAGGATGGTGGCCAGTGCCAGGGATCAGGGAACAGGAGAGGTAAAAAGAAACTAAGGGTGTCAGCTCGAGGGACTGGAAGACATCGGCAAAATAACCCCCAGCAAGGTGAGAGGGCGGCCAGCAGCCCCAGCTGAAATGGATAGCAGCACCACTCAAACAGCCCGGGGGTGATGTCAAATCCTAAATATTTGAAACATTTTATTTTCTGCTTTTTAAAATTTATTTTGCCAGGTGTGGTGGTGCAGGCCTGTAATCCCAGCCCTCGGGAGGCTGAGGCAGGAGGATTGTTGTGAGTTCGAGACCACCCTGAGCTACAAAATGAGCTTAAGGCCAACCTGAACTGCATAGCGAGACCCTGTCTCAAAAAGACAAAAAATAAAATAAAATAAAACTTATTTCCCAGTGCTAGGATCAAACCCAGGACCTCACCCACGCTAGGAAAGCCCTTTGCAATTGAGCCGCCCTGCAGGTCCCCTGTCCCAATTTTTTTCCCTTTGATTTTTTGAGCTAGGGTCTTGCTAAGCAGTCCAGGCTGGCCTTGGACACACTATATAGCCCAGGCCGGCCTCACGCATGCTTGGATCCTCTGGCCTCAGCCTGCTGAGTTCTGGGATTACTGGTGTGCACCACCACAGCTGGCTTCCCTCTTCCAATATTTAAAAAAAACAAAATAAACACCTCTTCGACAATTCTGATCAAAACAAAAGTAAACCAAAAAAGCCAGTAATAAAAGGGGCCAAAAAATAATAATAAAGACAGATTATGAAAGAACACACCCAGCCCTGTGTATCTGAAGATTTCAAATCCAAGGATTCAATCAACCTTGGAAAAAAATATCGGGCAAAACATGATGTCTCTAGTGAACACAAACAGATATTTCTCCTTGTCATTATCCCCCACGCAACACGTAGGTATAACAAGTGTTTACACTGCTTTTACACTGTGTTAGACATTAGAAGCAATCTCGAGGTGACAGTGAGGAGCGGGGAGCACCGTGGAGATCTAGCCAATCACTACTCAGCATCCACGGATTTGGATGTGGGCCAGGGATGTCCCGTCAACTGCCAACTGATACCAAGCAATGACTGCATGATGGAAATCTGACCAAGAAGTGGGAAAAGCGAGGAGAAGTGGAATTTGCTCTGGATGTAGGCATAAATCACTTACATCGACTCCAGAAACGGTTTTTTTGAAAACTATAGAACAATTTTAAGCACCGCAGCAAGCTTTGCGTAAGAAGAATATATGTGTTCATTGTTTTCCACTATTTCTTTTAAAAAGCCAGGGAGAGAGTTTAAAAAAAATAAATAAATAAATAAAAGGCATGCACAGAAACCAAGCCCCCTTCGCCAGGCAGCGAGGCATGGGCTCTCGGGCTGCCCGTCTCCCCCATTTTCAATTTCAAGGCATGGAAAACTCATGCACACCGGTGGGCTTTGTCTTTAGCTTCAGCTCTTTCTGCTTTTCTGTCTGCACCTTGGGAAAATGCTGGTGTTAGGTCCTAGTCTGCAGGGCCACGCCGGGCAGAATGGCACAGAGTTGGGGAGGCCTTGCAGCCATGCCCAGGGGCTCTGCTGCTCAGGGCTTGGGGGAGAAAGAGAATCGGTAATGAAGATATGCACGGTGGCGCTATTTATAGACAAGAAAACTGGAAGCTGCCCAAATCGCCCCCCACCAGGACCGCCTGGCGGTGCTCAGAGGAGGAGATGGCATCCACGTGGCCCAGGGAAGGCCGGGCTTGGACACGCACCAGGCGTCTCTGCCACCACAACAATGGGAAGTGGCAGACCAGGCACTGAGCTGGAGACACATCACCCAGCCCTGCACACTGAATGGTTAAGGCCCTGCCTGCAGGGACCCTAATCCAGGATAACAACAACAACAACAAAAAACCCCACACACACCAGGTAACTCTGCCTGGGCCCTGGATGACGGTGGCCTTTCCCAGTAAAGCCCCTCCCCAGCCCTCCAATAGCTCTCAGGGGGCACCAGGGTCTGCAGCAATGATACTGTGACTCCATAAGCCCTGGCCTCAGGACAGGGCCAGGGGGTGGGAAAGAGGACCATGGATGAGCCCGGGACCCCAAGTCTGTTACACCATGGGCTCTGCCAGGTCTGGCCTACACCCTTTCCTTTCTCTGGTCCCTGCCCATCTCTGTGCCCTCACTCCAGCCTGAAGGCCACTGAGGATGCAGGGTCCTCAAGGGAGGCCAAGAAAAGGGCCATGAGGTGTGTTGTGCCAGGCACCTGTCACTATCCTGATCAGTGTCTGTGCCACACGGACCTGCTCTGCATGCCCTTCCATCTCTGCCCTGGTTAGGCTCAGGACTTGAGTTATGGCCCCAGTGCCTTGAGTCACAGTGGCCAGTGCACACCAGCCGACCAGGCCCTGACGTCCTGACCTTGGGTCACCAGGCCAGGCCTCTCAGGTCTTCAAAGCTTCAAGACTGCTGCAGCACACATTTCTTCCATAGTGACTCCCGGAGGTCCTTGGCTCTGTGGGGGCTGGGTGGGTCCCAGTCCCAGCCCGGCCACCACCCCCAGAAGAGTCACAGAGGCAGACCCATCCCCTTCCACCTGGCCTAGTGGCCACCTGGGTTCACAATAGTGGGAGCAGAAAGGTGCCAGCAGGAAGGGAGCCTCAGGCTGGGCCTGGGTGGCCCCGGATAAAGGGGACCACTCTAGGAGCTGGTGTACCGCCACAGCGGGACCTCCACTAGCGGTTGCAGAACTGGGGGGCTTCCGCACCCCAATCCTATAACATCAGAGCAGACATGGCCTGATGCCAGGGAATGTAGAAGACAGAGGTACAGCCTGGAAGTGTCAATGGGGGAGGGAGAGGGATCTGAGGGGTGTCTGGGGCACAGCATCTGAGGAAAGGGTCAGCAGAGGGACCGGGAGGAGCACACGGCCAAAGGATTCAGCTCCCGGCAGAGAAAGGCCATCGGGTGTGGCCTCCAGCTGGGACTTCAGGGCTCAAGAGGATACAGCATCGGGAGGAGGAGGCAGTGAGTGTCACCAGCCCCACCAGGAGTGCTTGGTGATTTTCACAAGTGGACACTGCAGGGTGGTATTGCCTCCCGTGGACAGGCAGAACTCGGTGGGCCCAGTGGCACTCGGCATGGGTCCCTCGAGAGGGGAAGTGCGTGTGTGCAGCCCACAGCCCCTCGGGCAGCAGCACGGCCTCCTCTTCCTCCTCCTTCCTGCTCGCTCCACCGCAACCAGGACAAGAACAGGCCCTGCCCGCAGTACACTGGTGCTGGAGCAGCCGCCACCCGCCCCTGTCCCTCAGCTGCTGTCCTTGTTAGCAATTAACTGTGTTCAGTGACCCGTATCTACTTAGCAATGGCCCTGTGGCAAGGGTGTTGGAAAAGAAGATGGGGTATCAATGATGGGGGACAGACTGGCTCTGGAGTATGCAGTGCTACAGGGCATAGAGGAAGAAATAGAGCCTGTATTTCAGCCCTCTGGGAGACAGAGGCAGGAGGATCGAAAGTTTAAGACCAGTTTAGTGACTTGGCCCATAGCCAACACCTCCTCCTCAAAAAAAGAAAAAAAAAAAAATTGGCCTCCACACTTTACATTGGGCTACATCCCCAGCCCTTTTCAATGTGTTTATTGTTTTACTTTTTAAGTTGCTAAATTGCCCTGGCTGGGCTGGAACTTGTGACCCTCCTGCCTCAGCCTCCCAGAGTACAGGAGTTATAGGCAGATACTACAAGAAAAAAAAAATTGTTATAGCTACCCTTAAAAGAGTGAAAAAGTTCCTTTCTATTCCTAGGACATAATCTGAATAATTCTTTTTTTTTTTTTTTAAACGTGTCAAAACTTACAGCTCAGCCATATGATCAGACAGTGTAATGTTCCGTGTGCACCAGGAAATAATGTGCATTCTGTCGCCATGGAGTAACGCACCACATAAACCATACACACTGTGCTTGTTAATTATGTTGTTCGGCCTTACTGAGGTTTTTGTCCACTTATTTTTTCATTTAGTGCAGGAAGTGGGTCATGATTGCCAGATTTTCTCTTTTTTTAGTGTCAATTTTTACATTCTATGATGTACAGTTTCATTATTAAGTGCAGAAGAAAATTTAAATTGTGTATGTTGGGTGTGTCCGCCTTTAACTGCTGTGCTCTCTTCAGTCTCTTGATGCCTGCTTTCTCAGCACTAGCCCAGCTGCGCTGGTCCTCAGCCTGCAGGTTCCAAGAAAGAGCCAGCCCTGGGCCGATACCCTTGACCTCCCGGGCCTGCCGCAGGCTTTTCTGGCCTCGGGGAGCTGAGGCTCGGGACTCAGGAGCTTCGGCCACGCTGGTGACTGATCCCAAGCCCCAGACACCCAGCCTCAGGGAGTGTCCCGGCACGCAGCGCTTCACAGCTGTTGTCACGTGTCAGGGCTAAGGGCCACACACGCTTGCACGCTTGAGCCCAGTGTCCTCTGGGGCTTTCTCAGTCGCCAGCCTTCTTCTCCCTTCTTGATTTTAGTCTCCCTTAATAAACTGTGGTCAGCAGGAAACAGTCCTGAGGCCCGTGATCCCTTCCTCCAGGGGACTGAGAGTGGTCTTGGGGACCCATGACAGTGTCAGGGAAATTTTCCATCCCTTTATCTTAATCGCGTTCCTCCTCGTGGGCGCACAATACCCAACAGCCACAACTTCAAGCTACGGAGGTTTATTATGGCTCAGGGGCCACTTCAGGTTGGCTAGCCCGAGGGCAGGGCCTGGCGGAGCACAGCTGCTCAGGACTATGTGCATGGTAACCGGAAGCAAAGTCAAGAAGAGGAGCCCAAGGGAGAGGCCCCTTTTTTGTTGTTTTGTTTTTTGCAGTACCAGGGATCAAACTCAGGACCTTTTGCTTGCCAGGCAAGCACTTATTCCACTGAGCTATCTCCCTGGCCCATGCAGGTTTTTTTTTTTTTTTTTTTTTTTTTTTTTTTTTTTTTTTTTTTTTTTTTTTTTTTTTTTTGCAGAACCCGGGATTGGACTCAGGTCCTTGCATTTGCCAGGGAAGCGCTTATTCCACTGAGCCATCTTCCTCCCCGCAAGAGGCCCCTTTTGGGCAACGCCCTGCAAACCACCCCTCCTGCCTGGGCTCCAGGTCCAATACTTCGGAAGCTGAAGCACCCAGGCTCCAGGCCCCTTTCAAAAGCCCTGCCTACAAGTGTGTGAGGCTTGGGGACACATCTGGGTGCCTCAGCAGTACCTAACACTGCCACTTTCAAGCTCTCCACCCTGGTAGCAAGTGTTGTCTCCCGTAGCACCACAAAGGGGGGTTTTGTTTGTTTGTTTTTTCTATTTAGTACGGAGTCTAAAGGGTCGCACTGCCTGGATCAGACTCATAGTGATCCTCCTATTACAGCCTCCCAAGTGCTGGGATTACAGGTGTAATCACCACACTCAGTCTGCCGGCTCAGTATGCCCTGGGGGCAGGCTGGGTACCGCAGGTCAGGGGATCAAACTCCCGGCCCCTGCCTTGCCTAAGCAGGTGCTTTAATCCATTGATCCATTTGGCGGACCCTATACCATAGAGTTTTCACTGAGTCTTTTGCTTGGAGTAATTAGTCCACTTGCATTTTAGTTTTTTATTTAATATACATACTGCGCTACTATGTGAATCTTTTCTATTTATACACACTATGTGTTTCATATTCTTTTTTCTTCTGTACTGGGAATCAAAGCCAGGGCTTTCTAAACTACATCCCTGTCTACGGCCATACTACCCTGAACGCGCCCGATCTCGTCTAAACTACATCCCTGTCCCTTTTTCTAATTTTTCATTTTGAGAGAAAGTCTCACTCATTTGCTAACTTGCCCAGGCTGAGCTGGGACTTTAGATCTTCCTGCCTCAGCCTCCCAGAGTACTAGAATTATGGGCATGTACCACCACACCTGGCTTCTTTCTTGCTTTTGTTTGCATTAAGTATTTTTTATTATCCCATCCCCCTCTCCTGGTTAGTTTGCTGTTTATCCATCTCTTCACTATTATTTTATTATTTCCCCTTTACATGCTTGTACAATTTTTTGTGGTTACCTTGGTGACAACATGCCTGAACAATTCCCTGAAGTGGCTTAAAACTTTGCCTTGGAAATATCTTCATTTTAGTCCAGGTGGGGTGGCACATGCCTATAATCTCAGCACTGAGGAGGCTGAAAACAGGAGAATCACTACAAGTCTGAGCTGTGTAATGAGACCATGTACCAAAGACATAAAAAAACAAAGAAATATCTTCTTTTACATTCACTTTTGAAGACTATTTTTACTACTGAATTCTAAGGAACTTTGGGTTGGCAGTTATTTTTCCCAGCACTTTAAAAAAAATATTTTTTTATCCTTGTGACTTTAGTGATTTGCACCCAAGAGTCTGCTGCCTGTGCTGTTGTTACTCCTTAGAAGTTATTTTCAAGACATTCCTTGTCCCCCTGGCTCTTTTTAAGATTATCTTTGAATTCATCCAGTTTGGAGGTCACACGCACCTTCAGCTGTGGATGGATGACATTCACGCTTTCCAGCCTCTCCACCGTCCCCCGCTGCCTCTTCCTGTAGTCTCCTTTGTCCCCCCAAGACGCCTATGTCTGCATCACAGCTGCTCCACGCACCCCAGCCCTGATCATCGCTCTCACTCTAGGGGTCATTGGGCATCAGCAAAGCTATTTCTTGGGCTCTGCCTTCCGCTTCGGTGAACCCTCCCAGCCTCCTGTAAGCCCTGCTCCTTAATTCCAAATATTCTAAATTATCAGTGTCCAGACTGCTAACCATTACTGCAAGGAGAGCCAACATTTTGGCCCCAGCCTTTCGAGGTCAGTGAGAACCTGTACTGTGACATCCTGTAACTCAGCGGTGTCCCAAATTTTCTGATCAAGGAGATTATGGGGCCACAGAGGAAAGTGATCAATGATGTAGAGTGTGCCTGAGGAGAGTCACATGGAGAGAAAACATCCTCTCAGGCTTTTACTGAGAGCAAATTGGTCAAGCAATGGCCGTGACTCATCCACATGGCTGACCCTGACAGGGGATCTACAAACTGTGGTACAGGGTTTCAGGGTAAATCCTGAGGGAATCTGACTGACCTTGTCAGTTATAAAAGTTATATTTCTTGTTATATAGGTCTTTCTTTATCTCGGTGTCCAGCAGAAAAGTATAAAAATGAGGTATAAAAAGTAAAGCCATATTAATATGCTGAGCTGTAAAAGGCTCAAGTCAACTTCTTCTTTTTTTTTTTTTTTTTTTGTCTTTTTGAGACAGGGTCTCACTATACAGTTCAGGCTGTCGTTAAGCTCACTTTGTAGCTCAGGCTGGTCTCGAACTCACAACAATCCTCCTGCCTCAGCCTCCCGAGTGCTGGGATTACAGGCGTGCGCCACCACGCCCGGCTCTTCAAGTCAACTTCTGACACTGCCAGTCTTCCAGATAAGCCTCCTACCATTAGAGACTATATTGGATTACTCTGCTGAATTCATATATGAATGGCAGTAGAATACACATTTCCGACAAAAGTACACAAAAAGGGGATATAATGGACCATTTTGTAGTGAAAAATATATATATCTGTATCTATAAAATAGCATAAACATACAGCTACTTCATGCTACTACTCTCTTAGTTCAATGAGAAGAAAGTTTCGAACTAACAGTGTTTAGACAGGATATCATGTCTGCACCTCGTACCAGGAACAACTGCTACAAAGACAACAATATGCAATGCATGAATTAGTGTAACTGCACTACTAACCTGTTTTGAAACTATCTCATTGCTACTTCTTTCTCAATAAAATTATTAAAATTTTAAAAAACAAAATAAATTATCAACCATGTGCTTTCAGCCGTAGAACCCCATCTGAATGCTGGGATTACAGGTAAGCGTTTGGACACTTTAAGTTGGTGTCCAATGACTCCAACATTTGTTTGGGGATTTTTCTTACTCATTTTTCTTAGCATTTTCTTAACATGCCTTTCTTTCTTTTTGTTTTTTTTTTGGGTTGTTGTTTGTTTGCTTGTTTTTTATACAGTCTCATTACATAGTTCAAAGGCTGGCTTGGAGCTCACGGCAGTCCTTCTGCCTGAGCCTCCTGGGTACCGGGATTACAGAGCGTGCCACCACGCCTGGTTTAGGCCTAGCAATTTTTAATTGAATGTTGGGCATTTGTTTGTGTGAAAGGATAGCACCTTGGCTCTTGTCCCATCGCTCCAGAGAGGGTCGCCTTACCCTGGGTTCCTAGCTCCTGAGCAGACTGCCCCCGGGAGTACCCCAGGCCTCGGCACTGCTTGCGGGTATCCGCCCTGCAGGCCCAGCCGGGGTCCTGGACTCCGACTGCTGTGTCTTTACAGCCAGGAGGTCGTCTGGGCCCAGCTCCCCGCTGGTTTCCCAGCAGCCTGGCCCTCACCGCGTGTGTGATCTGCTCCAAGCTGGAAACACAAGCACCACGGAAAGGTAAAGGTACAGATGGTGCCAAATCGAGCGTTTCCAGAGGAAAACGAAATGGAAACATCCCCCCACCAGGGGGCCCCGCCTGCCAGATGTCGCGCTAAGTGGCCACATGGATCCTGCTATTCCACTTTGTTTGTTTTTGAGACAGGCTACGTAGTTCAGGCTGGCCTTGAACTCACTATGTTGCCCAGGCTGGCTTTACAAAAGAAATTATGACAAAGTATGTTTATAACATCACCTGCCATCAAGTCACTTGGGTGCACCCTCCGGGCACTCAGTGCATTCGCAGTGTTACTGGCCGTGCCCTTGCTCCTTTCCCGCACCTCTGCTTCCCCCTGGCTGGAAGGCCAGCAGCAGATGAAGAGCAGCTCCTCCGCGGTGGCTGGCTTCTCCTGTGAGCCGCACCACCTCGGTGGCTGGGCGGACACACACGGACTGCGGCCCGGCCCGCGAGGCTGGCTTACGACGCACATCTCCTAGTCCTGAGCCCCATTCCTGGGAGACAGAGCCCCTTCCACTGGGATCACTCACAGCTGGCAGAGGCAGCCACAAGTGAGACCTGTGGCCGCTATGAATAATGCAGTGAACAGTGGCAAAAGTATCTGCTTGCATCTTCTTCTTTTCCTCTTTTTTTTTTTTTTTTTTTTTTTTTGTATTTTAAGGAAGGGTCTATGGGTGTTCAGGGTCTCCCTACTAGATCACACTCATAGTGATCCACCTGTTTACAGCCTCCCGAGAGCTGGGATTACAGGCGTGCACCACCACTTCCAGTTTCAATTGCTGTCTCAGCGCACGCTGGGGGTGGGGACAACACGGCAGGCCTAAGGATCGAACCCCCAGCCCCTGAGCCTGCTTGCAGGTGCTTTACTCCACTGAGCTATTTGGCAGGCCCTTGGATCTTCTTGTTATTTCTTTCAGGTATAACAAGATGTTAGGAGTGGAATTACTGGTCATAGGATAATTCCATAGCTAACCTTTTTATTTTTCTAGTACTGAGCCTTGAACCTAGGACCTCCACACTGAACTACATCCTCAACCTTTTTCATTATCGTTACTATTTATTTTGAGACAAGGCTTCACCAAGCTCCAAAATGGCCCGAACTGGGCTCAAATTTGAGATCCTCCTGCCTCAGCTTCCTAGAGTGGTGGAAGTACAGGTCTGTACCACCATCCCTGGCTTGATAATATATTTTGGCACCCTAATTTTTTAAAGTTTATTTTATTTTATTATATATATATATATATATATATATATATATATATATATATATATATATTGCTTTTCTGTCTTTCTTATTCCATCCCCCACCCTAGTTCCTCTTTCCTTTTGAAGTTTCTTCCCATTTTACAATATCTATTGTGCATTTCGATCTTATTTACTATTTCAGCTTCTCATACTAGGGGGACAATATAATATTTACACATGTGCATCTGATTTATTTCACTTATGAATATGGTCTGGAATTATATCCATCTACCTTGTAGGTCTCTAGTTTATCCTTCTTTATGCCTGAGTAAAACTCCATTATATTAAAAGATCATATTTTTTTTATCTGTTCTTCAGTTGATGGGCATTTGGGTTGTTTCCAAGATCTAGCTAGTGCCAGTTCTGCCTCAGCTTCCTAGAGTGGTGGAAGTTCTCACTATAAACATGAGAGCACATATATTGCTATGGGCAGTGTTTCTATCCTCCAGGGAAGACATCCATAAAAGGAGTAGCTGGGTCAAATGGGACCTCCAGGGCTGGCCAGATTTCTCAGTGAACTAAAGCGCCTGCCTAGGCAAAGTATGGCGGCTGAGGTTCAGTCCCCTGTGTGCCATGCCAGAGACAGCGACTGAGACTGGGCATGGTGCCATGTGTCTATAATCCCAGCCCTCAGGAGACTGAACGCAATCAGATTACTGAATCCAATCTATGAAGTTAAACCCTGTACTAAATGCAAAAGAAAAAAAATAGGACCTCCAATCCTAGTGTTTTGAAGAATCTCCACACTGATTTTCACAGTGGCAGCACCAGGCTACGCTCCCCTCGGTAGTGGAGAAAGACCCTTCCCCCCCAGCAGCATTTGCTATTGATCGATTTCTTGACAACAGCGATTCTTTCTGAAGTGAGATTAAATTTCAGTATTGTTTTCATTTGTATATCCTGACCAGTGATGTTGAACATTTTGTCATATATTTATGTACTGTTTGTATTACTCATCTGAGAAGTGTGTAATCATCTCAGATACTCATTTTTGAATTAAGTCTTCAAATTTGGGAGGTCTGCTTTTTTTGAGTTCTTTATATTAACTTAATAGTAATTCTTTGTCTGAGGAACAGCTGGGAAACATTTTTTCCACATTGCAGGTTGACTCTTCACTGTATTGATGGTTTCTATTGCTTTGCAAAAGATTTTTAATAAGATGAGATCTCAGTAATAATAAATAAATAAATAAATAAATAAATAAATATATATATATATATATATATATATATATATATATATATACAAAAGAAAAAAGATCTCAGTTGTTGATTCTTTGTGATAGTTCCTATGTGATCAGGTTGCATTCATTAAGTCTTTGACTACACCGATGTGTTCAAGAGTTTTACCTATTCTATCCTAATGTTTCTGCTTTAGTATTTATATCTTTGATCCATTTCAAGTTTAGTTTAGTGCATGGTGAAAGATATAGGTCCAATTTTAATCTTTGGCATGCGCAGAGCCAGTTTTTCTAGCACCATTTATTAAATGAATAATTTCTTCCGGTGAATGTATTTGACACCTTTGTCAAAGATAAGGTGACTAAATATATCTTGAGTTATTTCTGTATCTTCTAATCAGTTTCATTGATCTTCAGGTCTTTTTTTTTTTTTCCAGTACCATGCTATTTTTTATCACAGTAGTTTCAGAGTATAATTTCAGGTCAGGCATCGCCACGCCCCCTGCCTTGCCTTGGTTGCCCACAATTGCCTTTGCACTTGTGGAAGACCACCTGGGCGACTCTCCCTGAGGGAGGAACAATTGTCTCCATTTTGGCTGAAGCTGACCCTATTTCCATGTGTTGTTATGTACAGAGCTGGCTAGGACTTTCCCTTATCCCTTCAACTTACTTAAGCAATGCATACACCCCCAGCTGAGGTGCTCAAGGTAGTTTTTAAAGACAGCAGACAGGGTTTCCCCAGACCCCCCTGTTGATCCCTTGAGTGAGCCAGGAGACGGTGAGCCAGCGCTGCACTCTGTCAGCCAGGGCCGAGCCTCGACATAGACACTATGACTTCCTGGGCCTTAGGGGTTACAGATCAGAGCTAAGCACTGCCCCAGGCATTGGACGCCATCTCAGTTATACAGATCACTCTTGTTACACATCCTTTTCTCTGCACGTTGCAGAGGTGTTTTGTGCCTCCCACTTTGCCCAGCCCCTAGCACACGCTAGCTTCCCTCCATCTGCACAGTCACTCATCCCCAAGCCACTCACTTCTTCATAAATTAGTGAAACCAGGGTTCAGCTCTGGGCTGTGACCTTTGCTCTGGGTAGCCGTCACTGTGGCTGGACTTAGGGTTGCTTGCCTCTCATGACTATAAATGTGCCTCAGTGTCTTTACTTTCCCCATGGATGGCACTGGGAGTGGTGGATTGAAATTAACTCACTGGAGTTCCAATAACTTTTCCAGGGAATTACAAATACAAACTTTCTGGGCCATGATGAGGACTGGGGGGACTCTCTATACGTCTGGTTCCAAATGAACTTTAGGATCATTTTCTCCAATTCAGTGTGATATTCCATTGGAATTTTGATCATAATCGCATTAAATGTCTTCCAATAGTCTCAGAAGTATGGCCATTTTCACTTTATCTGTTCTTCCTATCCAAGAGCAAGGCATATTGCTCCTTTTTCTGATATTCACTTCAATCTCCTTCTTCAGAATACTATAGTTTTCAGTGGAGAGGTTTTTACGTCTTGCATTAGATAGATTACCAGGTATTTCATTTCTTTGGCTGTTATTGTGAAAGGTATTGTTTTCTTAATTTCTCTCTCAGTGAGTTTGTTATTCATGTCCACAAAGCTATTCATTTTTGAGTGTTGACTTTGTATCCAGCTACTACACCTGAATTTGCCTATTAAATCTGGTGGATTTTTAGTGGAGTTTTGGGGTTCTTCTAAGTAGAATATCATGTCATCTTCAAATAATATTATTCTTTTTCTTTCTCTTGTTTAATTGCTCTGGTTAAAGTTTCTAGGACCTTGCACTAAATAAATAAATAAATAAAGTTTCTAGGACCAATGTTGAATAAGCATGGTGATAGTGAACACCCTTATCTTGTTCTTGATTTTATTTTATTTTATTTATTTATTTATTTATTTATTTATTTATTTATTTTGTCTTTTTGAGACAGGGTCTCACTATGCAGTTCAGGCTGGCCTTAAACTCACTTTGTAGCTCAGGCTGGTCTCGAACTCACAACAATCCTCCTGCCTCAGCCTCCCAAGTGCTGGGATTACAGGCCTGCGCCACCACGCCCGGCTTTGTTCTTGATTTTAGAGTGAAAGCTTTCTGTTTTTTTCCATTTACTATGATATTGGCTGTTGGTTTGTCATAAATGGCTTTTATTGGATTAATATTTAAAAATTTGCATTTTTCTGTATGTTTTTCTTATCATGAATAGCTGCTGAGGGGCTGGGGAGATAGGTCAGTGGCATAAACACCTGCCTGGCAAGTGCAAGGTCCAAAGTTCAATTCCGGGTACCACAAAAAAAAAAAAAGTAAAATGAATAGGTGCTGGACTGTCAAAAGCATTTTCTCCAGCTGTTGCAATGATATGATTTTTGTCCTTGACTCTGTTAATATGCTATATTACATTGATTGATTCACCTATGTTGAACCATCCCTGCATCCCCAGAATAAATCCCACTTTGTCATGGTGACCACCTTCTGGATGATTTACTGCGTTCCATTTGCCAGTACCTGCCTGAGGATTTTTTCACCTATGTCATTAGAGAGATTGGCCTGTAGTTCTCTTAGTTGGGTCCTTTGGTTTTGGCATCAAGGGAATGCTTGTTTCCAGGAATGAATTTGGGAGTATTGCTTCCTTTTCAATTTCATTAAAGAGTTTGAGAAGTAGTGGTGTTAGTTCATCTTTAAATTTCCCATAGTAAAAAAAATAAACATAATTTGATAAAAAACAAATAAATTTCCCATAGAATTCAACAGTGAATCCTTTAGAGCCTGGACCTTTCTTTGTTGGTAAGTGTTTTAATTATATTCCTAATTTCACTGATTGATATCAGTTTATTTAAGATTTTTATATCTTCTTGATTCAGCTTTAGTAATTCATATGTATCTAAGAATCTGTCCATTTCTTCTGCATTTTCCATTTTATTAGGATACAAGTTTTCAAAGTAGATGCAGATGATCTTCTGGATTTTTGCAGGGTCTGCTGGATTTCACCCCTTTTGTTCCTAAAGGCATGTGTTTAAGTTCTTTCTTTCTTCTTTCTTTCTTTCATTAGGTTGGATAAGGGTTTGTTGATTTTATCTCCCAAAGGACTAATTCTTTGATTCATTGATTTTTGTGTTGTTCTTTAGTCTCTCATGCCTTAATTTCTGATCTGAGTGCCACAATTTCCTCCCTCATGTGAGCTTTTGGTTTATCCTGCTCTTCTTTTTCTGGATGTTTGAGATTCACTGCTATGTTGTTTACTTGTGCTTGCTCTGTTTTCCTGAGCTTTTGGACTGCCCCACCTCACCACCTTCTGGTGAACTGGATGCCTGGGGTTGCGTCTTGTTTTAGTGTCTTCTTATTTTCTTTTCTTTTATTTCTTGTTTGTTTTTTTATTTAATTCCTGGGGCGGTGCTTATACATTACCTATGGTGGGTTGCTTTATTGCCAATATTTAGAAAGCTTAGGAAATGACTACGCCTTCAAGGTATCTTCCAGGTGTAGCTGGTTTTGGAGTTTGAGTCTAGCGCCAGATCCTCCCTCTTCATTTTGTTGGGGATGAGAAGCTGCTGTCTGTTTGGCCCAGCCCCTGGTTCTTTGGCACTGTGCCACAGTATTTTCTGTGATGCATATTCCATTTCAGTCTTGGAATACCAGGAAGAATCATTGATTAGAACAATTATGTCACTTTTGGCTACAGTGGTACCATCAGCAATGGTAATAGATACAATTACAATTCTAGATTGTAAAAAATACAATCTAGAAAATGAGCTAATGATTAATTTGCTACCGTTAACTGTATGGACTACATTGGTGGTTATATAAGAAAATCTAAAACAAACCAGAGAATTGTAAGTCCTTATTATGTCAATTTTGCCCTTGGGAGTCAAAATTTAAAATGGGTTGGGGAAAAAAATAGAGAAGAGGAAAAGATTAGAAGTAAAGTTGGAGGATGAAGGGGGATCACATTAACTTTGAAAAACTGGTGCATAAAACTGGAGGGAAAGAGAGAAGGAAGAGATAAAAACAGAACAGAACCACAGCCACAAAGAGGCTAGAAACCATGTTTGCATTCATACAAAAACAAGATCAAGGGCCTTTTGCTCCTCATGAACAGCAGATTCAGCAGAGGCCTCTGGTATCTGTACTGCTGTTTTGTCTCTTGCTCTTCTTTCTTTCCACTGGGAACCATAATACCTGGCAGGAGATTGGGGCTCACAGCAGGGCACCTGGGTAACTGGCATCCAAAGTGGCCTGAACGCAGGGCATTCATCTCATCTGCCTGATGGATTCACTAGGAGTGTTGTGTCTGCATTCAGATCTTGCATGACAATTGTGGATACCTTTGGTGGGGAGCAAGCTAAGGAGAATTTCAGAGCTTTAGAGATACAATAATGGCTCCCAAATTACCATCATCACAGAAAATGGTTTGAGATGCAGAAAAAAGTTGACTTCAACTCCATGAATAAGCACGGGACAAAAAGAACATGAACACGTTTTTTTTTTTTTTTTTGTTTTTGTTTTCTTTTCTTTTGTGGAACCAGGGATTGAACCCAGGCCATTGTGCTTGTCAGTGAAGTGCTTATTCTACTGTGCCACCTCCCTGGCCCCAAGAATATGGTTCTTGAAGAACTCTGCAGCACCCCAGACCACTAGTAATGAACCAATATGATTTGTTCAAAGGTTAAGGAAAACAATGCATAAATATAACTAGTATTTTTTACTTGAAGATTTAGAAAGCTGGATTTAGAAAGTCTTGGTCTGTCACCTGTTTATGCAGTAGGGAGCAAGCAAATCCTTGGGATGATGCTGAGTTATGAAAAAAAAAAAGAGGAAAGGAACAATAAGTGATATTTCAGGAAAGCATGCGATTTTATGTTGAATCATACATAGAAGATGAATTTAACCGTAGATTTCAATGTCCCCCTAGAGAGTAGAGATCATTTCTGGGAACAGAAAAGTCAAGTGCCAACATTCCAAAAGAGGAAAGTGTGACCCAAGCATGTTTGAAGACCTACAAGGGGAATGTGGTGGCTTGAGAGAGTGATGGGAGCTGTCGCTGAGACAGAGGTGGACGTGCCCTGTGTGTGATGGGAAGCCACCGGAGGGCTTTGAATAGAAAACTGATGTAACAACAAATAAACAAGATCAAACAATGAGGAAAACTAATAGCAAAAAGAAAAATGCAGCAACAAAAGAGGCGGTGGGAAACCAAAAAATCCATTTCTAGGTATGTCTCTGCTATCACTGGCAGACAACGTGTGGAGACAGAGTCTGGAGCCATGTTGATTTATCCCAAGAAGCCAGCAGGAGCTTTCTGGCGGGGTGGCTTTCTGGTGGGGAGCCATGAGATCTCAGGGAGCCTGCACTTCCTGGCCAAGACCAAACTCGTTCAGCCTGCAGCCATCAGCACACCTTTCTCAGACCTGAGCCCAGTGGAAGCCACTAAGATGGAGCCAGCAGCTGCTCGGAGTTCTGAGCTCAGCTGGTCCCTCTCCAAGACGGCTCCCAGCCAATCTCTCTGGCACACAGGACAACTGAGCCCTCAGCACTCACCACTAGCTAGTGTAGTCCTTCCTGCATCCCTCAGCAGAGGTCCCCAGCGACTTCCAAGTGGCCACAGGCTTGAACCACCCCTCCCTCAGACTGAGTCCTGTCTTGGAGAGAAGGCACCACCACCTACCTTCTTCTTGCTTGAAGTTTTTCCCTTCGCTCTCTGAGGGCTTCAATTTGTGCTTCAGGTTCTTCCTGGGTCCCGGGGACCCATTCCCTCCCTCTTGTCTTATTCATGTTGCTGTATTCCAGCATCTGGCTGGAAACTCCCAGAGAGGCTCTCTCCCTGCTCCGCACTCCACTATGTTGGTGCTCCCTCCCTTCTTTCTTTTTTAAAATTTTAATAAACACCATGTAACCTATTTTTAAAAGTTTGCTGTCCATGCTTTATTGTCTTGTCAAAAATGCCACTGAGAATCTAAGATTCAGGTGCCATGAAGATCGCACCTGTGCTTTGCTCAGAGACTGATGGTTACAGCCTTCCAGCTTAGGTGCATGATCATGCTGAGCAGATCTGTGTGTGAGGTGTGAGGTCAAACTTCCTTCTAAGAATGCACAAACAGACTCGATTAGTGGCTGGTGCAGGTGCAAGGACAAGACGGGGGCACAGCGTTCTTTCTGGGGTAGGGAAAATATTCTAAACTTAGGTGGTGGAGAGGGCTGTATGCGGGTGAATTGCTCTTGCCAAAGGCTGAATTTATACTGTGTGAATTATACCTCAATAAAGCTGTTATTAAAGAGAATAAACAAAGGGAACAGCTGGCGGTCTGTACAAGGGAGGACAAGCTGAACGGCCCTGCCCCTCAACTCAATGAGGCAACAGCTGTCTGAGCCTCCCACATGGGCCTTGCAGTGCCAGGGTCAGCTCTAGATTACTCCACAATGTGGTGCCTTCAGAAATACTCTTCTTTCATAAATTTTCCCCACCTCAGCCCCAGGGCCAGAGACTTCTGCTGGCTCTTCAATCAATCACGAAAGCAGTGCAAGTGCACACATGTCTTGGGAATGGATGGGAGCTTCAAGGAAAGGGCAGGGGCCCTGGCTGCCCAAAAGTCAAGGAGAGGCCCAAATTCTCCTTGGTGTCTCCTCTCCTTGGGATGGCGTGGGTCCTAGAGACCCTGCTTGGTTGCATGAAGCCTCTTTCAGGGTGGTGGCGGTTGAAAGTGTGAAGAATCAAAGACTCCCTTTGTGGAGCACAAGATGGTTCCTGGACACCACAGGGAGCCCACCATTCTCCTGCATTTGTCGGGGGCAGGGAAGAGAACAAAGAGGAACAACGAGGCATGCATTCCTGTCATCTCAGCTACTCAGGACACCCAGGCAGGAGGCTCAAGAGTTCAAGGCTTGCCTGGGTGATTTTTTTTTTTTTTTTTTTTTTTTTAAGGAAGGAAAAGTTTATTTAGCTCACAGTTACTGCAGGTTTCAATCCATACTCGGTTGGCTCCAAGACAGAATGGCACAGGGCAGAGAGCAGCAGCTCATGGTGGCAGAACAACAACCATACAACAAAGAACAATAGCTAAAGGAAGTCTGTCTCTCTGTCTGTTATATTACATTCAGGCTCCCTGCCCCAGGCTGGAGTTAGTACTTGCACCCATAATCCCAGCATTACTGAAAGGCATAATCCAAGCCTTGGATCACAGATAATCCCAGTGGATCATGAGTTAATCTCTAGAAGTCCCCACCCCATGACTACATGAGGCTTTGGGGGAACAACTAGAATCAAACTATAACATTCCACCCCTGGACTCCCAAAGTTTCATTCAGATCATTTTGTGCAAAATTTTAGTCCATCTCTAAGAATTGCCGAAGTCCCAACAGTTTCAGCATGGCTGAAAAGACAAGTCCCAAGTCTCCTCTAAGATCTAAGCTTCACTGTGAGCTCCTGTAAAAAGGAAAAGTTAAACACATCCAACATTCAAAGGCACAAGATAAACATTACCAACTCAAAAGTTGCAAACAACAGGGGAATACAAAACACTGGGACCAACACAAGTCCAAAATCCAGCAGGGCAAACATTAAATTCTATAGTTCCAACTGGAACATCCGAAGCTGTCTGTACTGAGTTGTGAGATTCAAAGGCCCTGCATGGCTCCACCCCTATGGCACTTCTGGTGATTGTAGCTCCCACGGCTTTTTTCTCAAGCCTGCTTTGCTCCTTCCTTGCAGTTCCCTTAGATGATCCACATTCCTGGCTTTTCCAAACTTCTGGGGTTTCCGCTGAATAGGCTTCTCTCTCACAGATTCACACACTGCCCTCTCTGGGGCACACTGCCTGGCCTCCCAGGCCTTCTTCCAAAATCAGGGTGGAAGCCTTCTTAACCTCACAGCTCCTGCATTCTGCATGCACCTAAAACCATTACCATGTGGACGGTGCCGAGGTCTGTTACAAGCTGAAGCAGTGGGCAGGTCTTGCTTTCTCTTAGCAGTAGGGGTTGGTGCCGGGGTGGCTGAGCACTCTACTCTGATCCTGATTTCCAGTAACAAATCCTCCATGCTGGCACCATTCTGGAATGTGGTGCGGCTGCTGCCGCCATTCTTCTCAAGGCAGAGTCCCTGACCTTTGCAGTTCTGAGGCTACCAATGACGGAGACCCGCCACCTCCTGTGATGCCCTCAGGCCATCCTTTCCATTCTCTTGTTCCTTCTCCATAACGGAAATCCTCTCAGCTCCATCTTTGCAGTCCACAGCTTTCTTGGTGCTTCCTTTCTGGTCAAACTCACAGCATTTTGGACCATTCTGCTGGGCTCCTTTCTCTTCATTTTTAACATAAATCTAGCTAAAAGCTCCCAATAACAGCCATGTGACAGCCCCAATATTTGGCTGCATTGAAATAGCTTTTGAAAGAATAATCAGTCTGCCATGCTTAAATTCAGTCTCAGATAAAGTCTCTGGACATGTGCAGAATTCAGATAGTCTTTTGACCAAACCATAGCACAAATCATCTGGAGTCCAACAACCATGCGGTCCTTCTTCCCAGCAGAAACCTTCCCAGCCTGGTCTTTACAGGCTGGCTTCCTAAAAGCCTTCTGGTCTTCTGAGCTCTGACCAGAATCTCCCAAGCAGAACAGCTGAAGCTGTTCTAGCACTTCGCTTGTAGGTGACATCTCTGAACCTTTTCTATCTCTTCCAATAAACCATTCCCAAAAACTTGTAATCCACATGTCAGGTTTAGTCACAGGAATGACCCCACTCCTCTGGTACCAAATTCTGTCTTAGGTACTCTTCTCTCGTTGCTGGAACAAATACCCAACACCCAAAATGAAGGAAGCAAAAGTTTATTTAGCTCACAGTTACTGCGGGTTTCAGTCCATAGTTAGCTGGCTCCAAGGCGGAATGGCACAGGGCAGAGAGCAGCAGTTCATGGTGGCAGAGCAACAACCATGCAACAAAGAACAATGAACAATAGGTAAAGAAAGTCTGTCTCTCTGTCTCCTGGGTGATATATTGAGACTCCGTCTCAGAACAAAATTTTAGAGAGGCTGAGAGGGCTGGTGAGATAGCTCAGCAGACTAAGCACCCACTTAGGCAAGTGCAGAGACCAGGGTTCAATCCCTGGCACTGGCCCCACCCCAGGCACGGTGAGCGGGCCACCAAGGAGACCAAGCATGGGGGCACATGCCTATAATCGCAGTGATGGGAAGGCTGAGAACAGGAGGATCACTACGAGTCTGAGCTGCACAGTGAGACCCTGCACCAACACAAAATAAAATTAAAAAAAAAAAAAAGGCCCTGTGGGGACAACCGCTGCAGCCCTGGTCTTCCCTGGCACCACACATACGAAGTCACAAGTGTCTCCATGCCAGTGGCTGGGCTGGGCCTGGGTCCCCTGCCTTCTCCAGCCCCGCTCCAGGCTCTGCCATCAGCACAGGCTGCTGCAGACCTAGAAGGTTGAGCAGGGGCCTGTGCCTCATTCCAGTTCTCACATAGCCCCCAGTGCTCCAAGCACCCTTCTGTCCCTGCCCCAACCAGAGTCACCTTGGGGATTGGCAGTGCAAAGGGCTGGTGACAGCAGGGCAGGATGGGCACAGCTCTGTGTAAGGGGCCCTTTATACTGGCCAGAGCTGCCTGCTACGTGGTCCCTCCACTGAGAGCCGACTCCCGGGTGCTCCCTGGGGTGCTCCCGTGCCACCACTTCAGCCAGCGCCCAGCCTGGTCCTGCCCCTCTGCACCTGGGAGGACACACATGTTTCTCATTCTCAGGGCCAGGCTGACTGGGTGGGGAGGGGGTGACAACCGTGCCAGCCCCAGCCCCACCCCCACCCCCACCCCAGGCAGCCTGCGACAAGCGAGCACAGGGCTGTCTCTGATTCCCAGGCAAAGCTGTTCAGCCAAACTTAGCACAGAATAGCGGCTCGGGGCTGAACTCTACCTAGCAACAAGACTAGCAGCTGATTTGCAAGCTGGTATTTTTATCCCCAGTGGGAACAGCTGAGAAGAGTGGCCACCTCCTGCATCCCTCTGCTCCTACCCGCACTGCTCAGGAGTCCTGCTGTCCCTTCCCGCTTCTCAGGCCTCTGATCTTTGGGTTGGGTGAGCCTGAGAGCCCTGGAGGGACCAGCATCCAGGCTGGCCATGGGGAGCAATGGCGTCTCCCTTTCCTCCCCCTGTTCCCCCACCCACCCAGGCCTCCGTGTCTCTGTGGTTTCAGTGGCCACAAGCCCCAAGCGCATTTCTCCCGGCCATGCTCTCTCTCTGCTCACTTCTCACCGGCCCCGCCCCAGGACCTTTGCAAAGACTACTGTCCACCATAAAGCTTTCTTTGGAGCTTTGGTGGCTTCAGGGAGTATTTAATTTGGGGATTTTTTTTTTTTTTCTAGCGATGGGGTCTGAACCCAGGCCTTCACATTGAGTGATCCCCAGACCGTTTTGTTTTTTATTTTGAGATCCAGCCCATGCTGGATCAAACTTGCAATCCTCCTGCCTCAGCCTCCCAGAGTGCTGGGGTCCTAGAACATCCAGCTGGCTCCCGGTTTCCTTGAGAAAATCGGACGGTGAAATCACTGGGACCTGAACTCCAGCACCAGAGGAGGTGGTCCAAATGCATCATCAAACAGATGCCCACAAAGAGATGATCAAACAGATGCCTTCCTGCAGCCAGGAAGAAGGCAGACCAGCGAGGCTCCGAGGCCAGCAGCTCCTTGCTGCCCACACATGAGCACTGGGAGAGAAGCGGCACCACCCAAACCCTTGCAGGACAGACAACAAAAGGGCAGCTGAGCCACTGGAGAAGCACCTCTCTCTGCCTCAAGGACAGGAAACAGGAAGTAGCAGAGCCAAGACTCTGTGCCCACCTAGCGGTGCTGAGCCATCTGTGACCGTGGCTTTGTCCCCCTCCTCCCATGGCTGTGGAGCCTGGGTCCAGTGGAAGACTTACCACTCTCCCCAGGAGCCATCAGGACAGGGTAGCAGGGCTGGAGCAAAAGTGTCTGCCTGCAATACCAGCTCTAGGGAGGCTGAGGCAGGGTGAGCACCTGAGTCCGTGGGCCTGGGGCTACACCACCCACAGAGGTAGCCCATGCATGCATTTAACCTACAAAGGTTGCCAAATAGCTCAGAGGATTAAAGAGCCTGCAAGTAGGCAGGGGTCCTGCTGTGCCTGCTCAGGGCTCCCCGAGACTGCGATTGAGACTGGGCCTGGTGGCACATGCTGTAACCCCAGCTCTTGGGAGGCTGAAAACAGGAGGATCACTATGACTCTGATCTAGTAGTGAGACCCTGGACACCCTGTAGACCCTTCCCTAATATACAAAAAAAAAAAAAAAAAAAAAATCTGTAAAGGTTGACTGTTGCTAAAATGCAACAATAACGGTCAAAGTACCCTAATATACCCCGAAATGCCCAGGACATAATCTAAGATCGCTCCTCGGACCAACAATGAGGAAAATCACAGTCTGAGGAAAAGCAATGAGCAGATGTCAGTGCCGAGGTGAATCGGATTCGCAACCCCCTGCGATGCAAAGGCCTCCACTTGCAGTGACAACGTCTTCTGAGACAAATGCAGGAACAGAAGAGAAACCTCAGCAAAGCACGTCCGTGAATTTATTTTTTAAGGAAAAAAGAGTAAAATTATGGAACTGAAGGCCAGCCAGATAGCTCAACAGACTAAAGCGCCTGTTTAGGCGGAGAGCAGCAGCCACGGTTGAATCTCCAAGCCGGCCCTGCCCCCAGAGCGGGCTAAAACCGCCACTGAGACTGGGCGTGGTGGTGCATGCCTGTAATCCGAGCACCTGGGAGGCTGAAAACAGAAGGCTCGCTGTGAGTCCAATCTACGCAGTGAGAACTGTAGACCCTATACTAAATACATTTTAAAAATAAATTATAGAACTGAAAAATTCCAGTAAGGAAACTCAGAGCCCTCCTGAATGGAGTAGCCCTCCTAATAGGTGGGGACGGCAGAGGAGACTCTGAGACTCGCTCATCCTGAAGGCACGGCAGAAGCAAGGAAACCGCAGGCAGGGCCACAGGAATCTGTGAGACATAAAGACGAGTGCCACATCACCAGCGTCACTAAAGGGGGCAGAGGGAAGGTGGTGCTGAGAAGCAGCTGAATAAATAATGCCCCCAAACATCCCAATTTTAACATAAATTGGCAGGTTTAAGAAGCCAAGCAAAGCCTAAGTAAGACAAATCAATCTATAGGACATCACTCAAAAAAATTCTAAAAACAAAAGACAAAAAAAAAAGATCATATAAAAATCCAGAGAGAGGCAACATATCAACAAGACAG
>PVKA01017666.1:0-11171 GCA_004027165.1 Ctenomys sociabilis
CTGTTGTGCAGGGGGGGCTTACTCTGGAGTTACACGTACACACACGTGACCCAGGAGTCAGGCAAGCTGAAGAAGACCCCAAGAGAAGGTGGGCAGCTATGGACCTTTCCACTGCCTTATATGGAGGAGTGAACAGGAAGGGAATTCTGAGAAGCACTTTGGCCTAGGTCAGCGGTGCCTATGGTTTGCATGCTACAGTGCACTCTTTGTATTGTTGAAAGCTCGAAAAAGACTCATCATCGCTGCCTAGGTGATTGTTGACATGTCACAAAGCCACCCACTGCTGTGGCCTCGGGTGTCTGCCAAGCTGATCCTGCATGCTCAGCACTGTTTGATAGTCCCTAGTTCATCTGTTTCACTGCAGCTCCGCAAGCTTACCCATCCAGCAAGGTGAGTAACCTGACCAATTGAATTCTATCCTGAGCCACTTGGCCAAGGTCAGATTTATGAGATTTAGTCATAAACAATGAAACATGCAGCCAAGTTTTGAAATTAGTGTCTGTGCTGACCAATTTTCTGTCTCATTAGAATCGCTCTCCCAAACAGCTCAGATAGTAATTGTAACCGATAATCATCCTTCCAATTTTATCATTGCTCTTCTTAAAACTAATAGGGCAAGATGTACCTAATAATAATATTACACTCCTAAAATTTGTGGAAATAGAATATTTTAAAAGCACTGCTGATGTATAAATGTTATTCTCTTAAAAATTAAATAGAAAATTCCAAGTAGAATTATTCTTTATGCTCAAGCTATTATTTCAAAAGCTATAAATTAATTTTAATAGCATTCTAAATGGAAGTCATAATGAGTATGCCATCATTCTATGCACGGGCATATAATTTACATGAATTTGCACTAAATAGAATCAGAATTTAAGTGGAAATCATCAATATGCTTTAAAGTAATCAATTATTTGAGATTACTGCAGACAGCCCTGAATGCCAGCCACCCAAGTGCAATCCCTAATCTAGTAATTAAAAGCTAATTATAAAGAAAATATGAGATAACTGTTATGTAAAAATATCCACCCTCCTATAGATTATAACCATATGTTATGGTTATAGTATAACACGTAGTTCTCTCTAGCAAAGAATGGAAACATGGCAGGCTCATAAGTAGTTCACTCTCGTAGGAAAGGAGTTGAGGGTTTCCCTTTTGTACTGTTAGCCCCAGAACAGCCCGCGGCATCAAGGACTCCGAAAAGGTGGGTGGATGCGTGAGAGAGAAATACAATGTTTTTATCTGAGGGATTCAGAAGACTGAACCTGATGAAATCAGATCCTGAGAGACTGGGAATAAGGAAGGTCATGAGGGAGGGACCCAGAGAGAGAACCTCTACATTCTGTTTGTTTTTATTCTCAGTAACTCTTGAACCACACGCGTGAAGGGCAAGCTCAAACAGCGCTGTGAAAGACACATGATGTGAACTGAGTTTAGAGAGGCTACAAAGAAACTGAGTTTTCAACATAAGTGAGAAAAGGAAAGGAAAAACATAATGAAAGTAATATGGAAGACCTTCCCAAACTGCAGTCAGAGGCCAGATCATGAAGGACTTACCCATAACTTCAGCTGCGGCCTGCAGTGTGAGCTTTGGCCACCACCACCCTTTGACGTGATGGTACTGCAACAACCTGAACTACCCTGCCTGGACAATCACATCGTACCTGAAGGCTCAAGCTGTATACCAAGAAGTTATCAGAATCTTGGTTTTGGGACATTTTTATTCTGTTTATATGGTCTACTTTTTATGTTCTGTTAATCATTCCCAACCTCTAATTCCCCACTGTTCCTGCTTTTCTTAGCGCACTAATTCAGAGATGCCTGGGCTTGTATCTCCAAAACTGCTATTCCAAAGTTGCCAACTAAAGTCATTTTTACTCAGAATTTCTGAGTTTGGATAGCTCAGCAGTACAACACACACACACACACACACACACACACACACACAATCTTTGCTAAAGCAAAATAACATTCACTAAACCAAAAAATCAGAAGCTAAACAGTGTAATATAACACTCAGAGTGTTTATGTGATGATTATGTCCATAGTGCTTGACAATGAAGAACCAGAAATATACTCTTAAGAAAAACAAACAAATAAAACCAAGTTTACAATAATCCCAATGTTGACCAAGTAGATAAGGATTTTATAGTTACTGTCATGACTGCAATGAAATTTTTAGGAAAGTTTACAATAAATGAAAAGGTTTGATAGAAAAATTAAATCTAGAGTCAAATGGAAATAATAAAACTTGAAAATATCATTTAAAAATATATATATATATATATGCATAATGAGATGGACTGAAAAGTGTGACAGACCAGAGGTCAGGGCATGTCACCCAACATGTCTCTTTGGCATAAGGACTCCTGAGCTAAAGTCAGTTAAGAAGCAGATACAGGAAGGTTCCCAGCCATTCCCCCATTTGCTTAAGTGCCAGGCATAAATTTACAGATACCGGCCAGATGTAGTGTCCCATAACTATGATCCCAACATTTGGGAGGCTGAGGCAGGAGGATCATTGCAAGTTGAAGACCCCCCCCCGGGCTACAAAGTGAGCTCAAGACCAACCTGAACTGCATAATGAGACCCTGTCTCAAAAAGACCAAACTAAATAAATAAAAATAAAATAAAAAATAGGGTTGGGGAGATAGCTCAGTAGCATAAGTGCTTGCCTAGCAAGCACTGAGTTCAATCCCCACTAGTATACTACTACTACTACTACTACTACTATTAATAATAATAATAGTAATAATTTACAGATAAAAGTGCATTCAACTTCTTCTGTCTACCAGAAGAACAAATGTTACTTGTTTGAAATTTTGAGTCTGCTTCATATTTTTAAATCATAGTCAGGGACTGGGATGCAGTCAATGAAGATCTGAATGGTAGCAGAGTAGGAGTGAGGGGCAAGATCTTACAGGACTGTGTTGATAACATAAAGAGTTTTATTTTGGAATGGAAAGCCATTATTGAATTTTCAGGGACATTTGGCAGTATTCCAATCAATGTTTATAGCATTACACAGTTCTATTAGACTAGCTCAAAACAGAGGAGGGCCAGAAACTGTGTCTGACAAACTAGGGCAAACCACAGGCAGGGAAAAACTTGAGTCTGTACTGAAACCAAACATAGAATTCAAATAAATCTCACGAGATCTCTTAGATTCACTCATATCCTCATGGAGTCTCTTTTCTTACAACCACAACCAGAATAAGTTATTATATGTGAAGTTCCTCTTATTTCTGATCATTGATGCAGCTGACTCTGTCACTGTCTTTTAGTAAAAGGACTTTCACATCAGCATCGTCCTAACCTGTGTCTGGCCTCAGCAGGAAATTGTACTACAATCAGTTAGTGATGCCTGTCATGGGTGAAGAGACTCTGTCTTAGACCACCTCACCTCGTGTTTTCTGAACACTGAGAAGTATTGCGAGAATGTTATCTTACTGAATTCCTGCACCAACACTCAAACTGATATTTTCTCCATTTTACAGACAAGAAGCGAAGTTTCTGAGAGTATGTCAGAGTTTCTCAGAATATCCCCTTGAGAGGCAATACCACTGAGCTTCCAAATCTAAACTTTTCACGGGAAACCATTATCTCTACTTTCACTTTTTAAATACCACCTAGGGCCTGCCCTGTTCCTCGAAAGTTCTTGGCATAAAATAGTTTCCTAATAAATGCTTTTTACAGATTTAACAAAGGAGAGATATTCCAGTTGGCACAAAGGAGTCTGAAGTAAGGGGGTTCTTTCTTAAGAAAGATTTGAAGTTGAAGGAGAATCTGAATCACAATGACAGAAATTGTTAAATGGCAGCAATGTTTGCAAATTAATTATGTATGTGTTTATAGTGCAGAGAGCATTGTAGCCAGATAAATTGTCTTTCAATGATGAATCATTATTTGTAGTACATATAAGACAAAATATAAAAAGTCATATGGTAATTAATCTACAATTTTTTTTCATGGTGAAAAATGTCATCCAATGAATATTTAAGCATATTAATTCATTGGCTTAAAATTCTTTATTGAGTTGTCATGCATATTGTTTAAGCCAGAATTCTCGAGAGAGACAAAACCACTGTGATAGACAGCAGAGATATATGACTAGAGATTAATTAGAAGAATTGGCACATGTGTTTGTGATAGCTAAGAAGGCCCAGAACAGGCCCTGTGCAAGTTGGAAAACAAATCAATAAAATCAAGTTGTATTATTGAATCCAAGTCCGAAGGGCTTAGGACAGAGCAAGTAAATGGGTGACTCTGAGACTGACATCAAAGGCTTGGGAACCCACTGAGGTGAGCAAAGTGCATGTCCCAACATCCAAAGGCCTGCAAATACGAGTTCTGATGTCTATGGCCAGGAGAGGATCTCAACTCTGGAAGCCAGAGTGGCAGAATGTTCGCTTCCTCCACTTTTTGTTCCATCTAGGACCCCATTTCATGGAATGATGCCTGTTCCTACGGATGGTTGGTAGGACTCCTGCACTCAGCCTCATCGCTCCCGCACCAGTGTCCTCTGGAACCACCTTGCAGACACAACTAGGGCAACCCGGTCATTCTGATCACATGCCAGATCCTTTGGGTCCCCCCCCCCCAGCAGAAGAAGGGTGGGCTCAGTGCTTTAGAGGCAATAAGAATAATTCATAAGCCAGCTACCTGGATACCCTTTAAAAGCCCACAGTTCAGCCCTAAACGTTCTTCAGGATCTGAAAAATACATTTAGCCCATCCCTAAACTCACCCATCTGATTAGGTTCCCCTTGGCTGCACCAAGCCACTTAAAGCTTTTACAAATCATAAAGCTTTACATCTTTTTTACTTCATATACCACATTCTCTATTCCCAGATGGATCTTTATCCTTCTCTACTCTTTCACACTAATTTTAACCCTCATCTCTTACTGAAACCCTTCATTAACCTCCCAAGCCAGTTAAAGGCACTTCATTTTAGCATCTTTTCCATTTTAGCTGTTTATGGCATATTTCCTGTCTTTTACCCAACCATAAGCTTTTGCAGGACAACCTAATAAATTTTAGCCAAAATTTAATAATGCTTTGTAATTCATGCATATTATCTGTTAGTAGGTGATACTTAAGTACAAAAGAGATAAGGAAAAGATAATTATTTGGGGTTAGGTATGGGGCTGAGGGAAGTCCACTTTTCTAGAAGATGCTATAGCCTGATTTAAACCTCCACTAAGTCATTCTACTTTAGACTACAGCATTTACCAAATGACATTTTTTTGTATTATTTGTTTTCTGTTTGTTTGTTTGGTGGTCATTTTGGTCACTTGATGAGTTATGATGAATAAAAAATATATACAACTAATGTAAATCACTTTCAGCATGGTTGAGCAAAATGCTTCATGTACAATTTCCATTCTCATTGTCTTCTTCCTATGGGTTGTTGAATAATAACAGGGAATCTTTGAAATCTCTAGTTAGTGGAACTACAGATGGAAATAACCCAGATCACTGAATCACCTCTTGGAAGAGAGCTACTGAAGAGCTGTCCTGTTCAGAGGCATTCATACTGGGTATGAAATAGTTGAGATTTGAGAGGTACTTAATTTTCACAGGAAATTATGCCACTGCTCTTGACTCTTGCTGTTCTTATATGAGATTCTATTGACATTGGAAAATGAACCTTGGAGACCTTAAGGGAAAATCATTCAATTAAGTCATTAATTATTATTAAATAATTAACTTATTAAATCTCCTCACAGTAACATGTTCACAGAAGAGGAACAGGAAGTTGCAAAGGGTAGTGTTTCAGGATAGAACAGAGGGGCCCAGCAAGAGCAGGCTTGGGGTGTGGTGCGTGTGTAGCACCAGAAGCAGCACTGTAGCAGTGCAGAGCGAGTCTCTTTACTTCACCCTTGGGCCTGTGCTCCAGAGAGAGCAGTAGTGAGGCTTTCTTGGCTCTTTATGGAGCAGGTGATAAGCCCAGATCAACGTATATGTGATAGGGAAGGGTGATTCTTCCTGGAGTACGGGGTATCTCTTTTATCCATCACATGTCCCCTTCCTAATCTTTCCTACTGCCAATTGCTGCTCCCCCCCCATAAACAACTGTTTGCTGTTAAAATAGCAGCCAAAATGTAACTCAAGAGCCATGGTTCCTAGTAAACAAGAAAGCAGAACAAACCAGTGAGTGAGTGAGTGAGTGAGTGAGTGAGTGAGTGAGTGAGTGCATTTGTGTTAACAATGTGAGCCAGAGCCAGTCCCCTCAAGAATGACTTTGCTGTGAAACTACAGAGGATGTTTGATTCAATTCCATTTCACTTGGAGGATCTTAAAATAGAATGTGCCAAAATGGGATGATGCAAAGCTGAATGGATATCACAGGAACTTGGAAATTACTGTGATCAGACTCAAGACTTTGTCTAGTACAGTCCCAGAGGCACAAATCAATTCTTATGAGTTTACCTCTGAAGGTTAGTGCAGAGGACATCTCTCAGGGTGACCTCCTCAAACTTTGTGATTTTCTTTTATTAAGGAAGAGCTCTGCAACAACCATGGAAATGTACTTCTTGATTCTCCTGCTGAGAGAAAGAAAACTGATGGATTCCCTCAGCTACTTCAGTCTAGATTCATGCCAAGGCCACCCTGTCAGACAGTGGCTGAGCAGGCTGAGTGGGTCATCATTTCAAGGTGGTGGAGCCTTCCCCTGGGTGACTGTGGCTCCCACTGGTTTGCCCAACACTTTGTTAGCACTGCCATCTTACATTCTGCCAATCCAAACCTGCTTCTTTTCTTCTCTGTTCCAGGGGTTAGACTTGCATCACATTGTCTTTCATTCCTCTACTTTATCCCTCACTGGTGTTTTCACCAGGTAAGTCTCTTGCATGTTTAATGTCTTGGCATCTGCATTGTAAAGAGTCAAAACAGATACATGCTTGTCTCTACAGGGAGAGTTTTAAAAACCAAGCCTGCATTCTCAGTTCAGTGTTACAGCCGCAGAATAGAAAACTGACCAGTGTAGCACTCTCACACACTCAGCCCCAGAAATTTGGGTGCAGAGAAGACACCTGAGGGTCTGAGGGCCGTGGATCTTGGTTGTGTGCACGAGTTCCTTGAAGAAACAATCCCTGGGCTGTGAGTGTCCCTGAAGCTGCCTTGGTCTACCTTTTCTTCCAGTAGTTTTGTTTTCAGCTATTTCTTTATAGCTTTTAAGTCTCAGATTTCTTTCTACCACATTCTTTTCACTGCTGTTTATGTATTTTGATTTCTGTTACTTACAACTAGTCAAATCTGAACTGCTATGGTGAAGTACAAGGCAGAGTTTTCATAAATCTTTTATGGTGCTGCAAACTTCTTCTACCCCTTTCATGCATCAGGCCTCTGATTCTGTGGTACTGAGTTTGTCCTCGGCATGAAGTGGGCTTTATTTTGAGATGTCGGATGTTGTCATGGCATTAAACATAAACCTAAAACTCCCAAACTAAAACTAAAAAGAAAATGTGACTCACAAAGAGGTGAGTTTAATAAGAAGCTGGAGTAAGGGATTTGCCCTGTATCACTGCTCATTTTGTCACCTGAGCAAAAGCCTCAGAAACGCCAAAAGGGGGACCTTGTCTCGCATGAAACAAAGAGGTAGGAGGGTGAGACTACCCAAAGCCATGCATTAACTTCTACGTGGATCTTACAGAGGAGCTTCTCTTGAGTGAATGCTGAATTGTTGACAAATAAAAAAAGTCTTAGGGAGTAGAGGAATAACCCAAATGCTAAGAAGAGATAAAACAAGAACAAAAGACAGTCCCTTGAAGATGATATTCTTTGAAAACACCTTACAACTGCCGCTGCCTCAGCTCGCCACCTTGAGATCTGTATTCCTACGAGGACTGGATTCGCTGAAGTTCAAAGATGAAAAGGTGTTTATGCATTATTAAGTTAGGAATCAGAGTCAGAGCTGGAACTCCAAGTTCAAAGAGTTCTCTGAGAGACCCATGTGACAGAAGTCACTCCTTCCACATCTGAGGGCACAACTGCTGGTCTCCCCAGTGTCATGGGAAAGGTTCACATTTCTTCCCCTATTTTTTTGAATGATTCACATTCAAAAATGGCAGACGTTATATTGTTTTCAAAACTCTCTCTTTTTTTTTTTAAATTGAAGAGCAGATCTTTGACTAATTTAATGGGAGGAAAGCAAAAATTGTTAGAGGCATAGTACACTTTCAAAGACATGAAGCTTTGTCAAAGGATATGGTTGTGATTTTCAATCAAAAGAATAAGGCTAGAAGCCCATAACCTGTTTGGCCTTTAGAGTTTCTTCAGGAGTGCAAAAGTACACTTGTGAACATCAGAAAAGCTCATTATTCCAGTGTATGACAGGAAAAACACACACACACATTAGTTCCTCAGTATAGAGCCCCAGGCCCTTCCCAGGGTAAATTCATAGGCTTTCATTCTGTTTGGAAACAGTATCATCTGCTTAATCTCCAATGCCAGAAGTAAGGAGTACAATTTTATTCCTGGTCTGACCTGCTTCCGCTTGAATCTTTTTTGGAAGCAGAGGAAAGGTGATGCTTGTACCCTGAGATATTCCTTCTCGCAGGCTTTCAGAACATACGCTCTCCTCCACAGAGAACTGGAGCCAGGTGCAAGTCTGCCTGCTCCGTGTGTCACTGGTGTGTCAGCCCTGATTCTTCCATGATTTCTGAAGTTACATTGTATTGACAGACAATGTCTTACTACAAAAGTCTGGGTTCCCCACCTGGTTGATTAGAGGGAGCCCTACTTTCTGTGATTCTGTTTCAGTGAATTCCAGCAATGGGTTCCGTCTGGTCTCTACAAACCTTGTTAGTCAGAACCATTGACGTTTCTCCTTCCTTCTGGGTGCCTTCAATAGGTTAATCTCCTCCTGCTTTATAGACTCAATGGTTTCTCTTCCCAGTTTTCTGCTAGCAACTACGTGAACAGAAACAAAACTAAATTTTTCTGGAGATAAGCAATAATGTGTCATCCACATAAAGGCAGCCTAAATTCAGATTGAGATTCATCTCTATACAGGAACAAACAAGCTAATGTTCAAAGGGTTTCTTTTGGGTTTTTTATATTAATTTTATTGAGAAAGAAGTACTAATGAGACAGTTTCAAAACAGGTCAGTAGGACAGTTACAATAACTGCATATTGTTGTCTTCATAGTAGTTATTCATAGTACAAGATGCAAAGTAATAATATCTTGTCTAAACACTATTAGTTCAAAGCTTCTCATTGAACTAAGAGAAAGTAGCTGTGTATCTATGCTATTTTGTATATATAGATAAACATATTTTTTACTTATAAATTGGACCTTTATTTATATCCCCCTTTTTTGTTTACTTTTGTCAGAGATGGGTATTCCATTGCCATTCATATATTGTAGGTGCATGAATTCAGCAAAGTAATCCAGTATAGTCCAGTAGTCCATATTAGTAGTGGGTTATCCACATTACTGGCAATGTCAGAAGTTGTGGAGTTGAGCCTTTTACAGCTCAGCATATTAAAATGGCTTTACTTTTGAAGGGTTTCTTTCGAACATACACAATGCAGTTTAATTTATTTAGTCCTTATTATAATTCTAGAAGTAATGTACTTTTATTCAATACATTTACAGAACAAATGAAGGCACAGACAGATTAAAGAAATTATCAGAGCCAGGGCCTTCCAGATAGCTCAACGGACTGAAGCATCTGCTTAGGCAGAACGCAGTGGCCAGGGTTCAATCTCCACGGTACCATGCCAGCCCTGCTCTTGGGTGTGCTGAGACGGCAACCGAGACTGCTCATGGAGGCGGTACGTACCTGTGACCTCAGTACTTGGGAGGTTGAACACAGGAGGATCACTAGGAGTCTGATCTGTGTAGCGAGACCCTGTAACTATGGAAAGCAAGGAAGCAAGCAAGAAAGCAAGAAAGCAAGCAAGCAAGCAAGCAAGCAAGCAAGCAAGCAAGAAAGAAAGAAAGAAAGAAAGAAAGAAAGAAAGAAAGAAAGAAAGAAAGAAAGAAAGAAAGAAAGAAAGAAAGAAAGAAAATAGATCTCTCTGTCTCAGCCATTTGGGAGCTAGGACTCCAGGTGCATACCTCTGTTTGTGGCTTAGTTTCAGGTTTTCAGATCCCTGTTTCACAATCCTTCTATGTGACAGGATCATGAAAGCACACTTCCTTAAAGGTTTCTTTTTTCTCCGAATTTATCTCTACCTCTTTGCACTCCTTAATTTTTTTCTTGCATTCCACAGTTTTATTCATGGTGTGCCTCCTTTCAACTCTGAGCATGCCCAATTCTTCAAATGGAAGCAGTGCACACCAAATTTAGGTCTTGAGTTTTAGTTTCTTTCCTGAATTTCCCCTTATATATCTTATAACTGCCTTATGTATCTTATAATACCTACTTTATATCTTATAAGTTACCTACATCTCTACTTGGACATCCCAAAGTCATCCTGAATAAAATTCTTTTGCCTTCTCTTTGCCTGGAATTATCTTCCACAGGGTGTTTGAGGCTTTTCCTCTGAGCCTTTCCCGACTATCCTCTTTAAAATAGCAACAGCCTGTCTTTCACACTCCCGTCTGTCTCCTTCCATTAGAACATAAGTTCTAGCAAAGCAAGCCCTTTCATCTGTTCTGTTCTGTACTGTACCCTTAACATTCTGCAATACGCTTGTAGGTACTTAAAACTGGTAGGATGGGAAGGAGAAAAACAGGAAGGGGGAAGGGAAGGAAAGAGAGAAGAAGAAAGGAAGGGAGGAAGGAAGGAAGGAAACCATCTTCTTGCTCCTATCTAATCTGATCCAGCTCCAGACTAAACCTATTTAGCAGTCTGTTCATGACTAAATGAATAGTCAGGATTCCTAGAATTAATAGTTTCCATTGTTGCCACTGCTGGCCTCTAGAGATAGAAAATAAACACCCTGTCCCATCCCCCATAAAGTGTAGATGCCTCCCAAAGCATAAGTTTGCCCTGGAAACTTGTCATAATCATGGTATCTGCCCATGTTCTTACTTTCTATAAACCTATTTATCTGCAGGATGATTTAACTGTAGAATAAGCAAACAATTCTGAGGAAGCAAACAAATGATGTGTTCCAATTTAAGTGATGGAAACTATGAACATTTTGTAAGTTCATATCAAATGGGAAGTCAAGAAGTTGAAGCTTCAGATCACCCAGCATCCACTCATTTC
>PVKA01017666.1:11271-27702 GCA_004027165.1 Ctenomys sociabilis
AAAAAAAAAAAAAAAAAAAAAAAAAAAAAAAAAAAAAAAAAAAAAAAAAAAAAAAAAAAAAAAAAAAAAAAAAAAAAAAAAAAAAAACATAACAAAACACCCAAATGGAACATGAATGAATTTTTGTAGTATGTCATATTAAGACATTCAGAAAGCAAGACTATAAATTGGTTCCTCGCAAGGTAAATAATAGCAAGCCCTGACTTCCGGATAACAAAGTAAAGGCTGGGTGGATCGGTGCTGCTGTGCGTTCATCTCCTGTTGGCCCAGCAGGGTTGAGGGAACAAAGAAGGCCATACATTGTATGAACAATCAGAGGGCAACACTCTGATATGAGCAGCAAGAATGTCAAATGATAAAAAGAAATATATGTTGCTAAATGTTTAATGCATCATTTTTCATTAGCCAAATCCAATGCAATATGTTTTAATGCCTGATGGAAGAGTGCATGCTTAGTGAGCTAAGTGGTATAGTTGTGTTCTCAGAAAAAGTGTAAGGACTTTATAGTGCACAAATTTAAGGGAAGTTATCATGACGACTAGCTACATAGGACTGCTATCATTATTTGTGCAAGATCATGCCCTCGAAGTATGGCCTAGGTTCCCATTCATCTCACCCACGTTTAATTAAAAAATAAAGGTCCTTTTAATCCAGAGTCCATTCTTCATAAATTGCTTGGGATACTTCCCTGGATTCTTTTTATTTTATTTTATTTATTTTATTTCATTTTATTTGCAGTGCCAGGGATCAAACTCAGGACCTTGTACTTGCCAGGCAGGCATTTATGCTGCTGTGCTATTTCCCTAGCCCTAACTTTTCTGGATTCTTATTCCAGTGTCCTTTAAGAAAGCAATGGGGATCTGGCCATGATTTAGGATTTTGTGTCTGCCCATCCTATAATTAAAAAGGATGCAAAGACTCAGTTCTGTAAAGTCAATCACACCGTGACCATTTGGTACAACAAAATCATTGTTGTATTTCTAAATGTAGTATATGTGTATGCATACACTGAAATATCCCGCACTCCACTCGCTAAGATTTTCTATTCTATTCTCAGTTCTTAGAAAAGCTGACTGTGGCTTACAAACTTAATTCTATGATACACTCTTGTGTGAAAAAAAAAATCTGCTGAAACCCTTTTCCCTCCACCAACTTCAGTTCTCTGTTTTACAGTCCATGTACCCTCAAACTCTTATGAATCCACGTGTGTGTGTGTGTGTGTGTGTGTGTGTGTGTGTGTGTGTTCATGGTAGGTGTCACTTTATATGCACTGAAAAGTTGATCATTTTGTAATTATAATGTCCATGCTCACTGAGAAGAAATTCTTGGGCAGGTGTCATTATAAGAGAAGTTGTGTTTTTTTGCCAATTGCTACTTTTTAACTTAATAACATGGTGCTTCATGAAGAGGTCCAGGGTCCCATATTTTGTTGGCTGCTGAGAACTTCAAGCTGACCAGAAATGTTTCCTTCATTTCTAGGTCCAAGATCCATTTTCTTCCTTATTTCCCATTCATGTCCCTTTTACATGCTATTATCTATTTTGCATATTTTTGGAAGTTGCCTTAGCTTTTTTCCCCTGGAACATTATAAAATATAAAGGAATAGAAGTATAAACAAAAAATGGGGAAAACTGAAATGAGGGGGTGAGGAGCAAAGCAATCTGCAGTAAGGATGTCTGAGTTCAATTACTGATGTTTTCTTTCAACACTGAAATCCTGGGAACAGTATGTTACTTGACCTCTTTTTTCTTATCTTTTTTTTTTTTTGCAGTACCAGGGATGGAACTCAGGACCTTGTGCTTTCCAGGCAAGAGCTTATTCTACTGAGCTATCTCTGCAGCCCCTTACTTGACCTTTTTAATTGTTGTCTTCCTTATCTACTAAAGGAAATAAGATCTTAGTTGTAGAGTTAGCCTGAGGATTACCAGTTAATGCAGTGAAGAATTAGAGCTTGTTCTATGTAGTAAATGCTTGATTAATTTTGGATACTTTCTTAAAAACAAATGTCTTTGGATTCATATGTGTTCCATGTGTATCTTCATACACATGTGTACCGACCTGCAGGTGTGAGCTCTGAAGAAACATTAACAACCCTTCGTTGACCTAAAGCTTATGGAATGTATGAAGTAACAGTGTTTGTGACATCCTAGTTTCTTAATAAGATTTGCACAAACTTTTTGTTAAGCCTGTGGTTGTATTAGTTTGCACACTCTTCCATGACAGGGTACTACTGACTGGGTAGTTTACACAATGGAATTTTAAACAACTTGAAGTGAGACATTCATGGTGTAGGTGTCAGGAGGGTCTCCACGACTCTTCTCAGTTTCCAGACAGCTGCCTTCTTGCAGTATCCTTGCTTGCCCTTTTCTTAGTGCACGTATAGGAGGGAGATCACTGGTGTCTTTTCCTCTACTTACAAGGACACCTTAACTTTCTGCCTTCCTTTATCTCCTTAAAAGACGTAGGGGATAATGTGAAAACATAGGGTCAATGTTTAAGCTTGAAAAATTGATTACTGTGTAAGGTACATTGCCAGTGACCCTCCTTGAATCAAACCCCTGTATGTCTTCACTCTTAGCACTTTCTGAAGGCATTCTGGAAGTCCTTTTTGTGAGTGTCTTTATTAGTTGTGATCAAAATATGGTGACTACTGCTGCTGCTGAATTCCAGGCACATAAAGCATCCTGGTGGGTCTTCGGCTACCCTAGGCACCAGATCAGGGACATTTCCACTCCTGGCTCTTCCACAAAGTCACAATGACCATGAGAGGTAAATTTTTTAAATCAATTCACGACACTGAAGCAGCTATGACAGGACAACTAAAATCACTCACTAAAGAACATTTCCAGAACTGCATCAAAAGTGGCAGGAATGGTTTGATGAGTATTCCACGGGTGGGGCTATAATTTAAGGGGGATCAGTGACAATGTGTCTTTTACTACTGGTTCATCAGTATTTTTTTAATCATATCTCCAAATAAAGTGACATAGGGGTTAGGGCTTCGACATGTGAATTTTGATAGACGAGACAGAATTCAGTCACTAAGGGCATTGGTAAAAAGGAAGAAAGGAATTAGCAAGGAGAGAGAATCAAACACCAATAATTGCATGAGATTTTTCTGGCACAGAGGGTAGAGAAAGAGCTACCTGAGAGAGGCTGCCATCTTTCAGAGTAAACAGTCCAGAGAAAGGCAGGCTGAGGATTACCACTGCTGTTCAGGCCATGTGGAAAACACCTTGGCTACCCAAGACTTCAGAAGCAGCGCTTCAGTACCAGGAGCTCAGCCAGGGTACTTCATGAGAAGAGGCATTTTCCCACGACGTATGTGACTGCCTCCATTGAGGCCAGAAATGCCATGGGAACTACTTCTTCCTGGCTCTGCTCAGCTTAGGCCCAGTAAAGTGTTTAGTACAGCTTCCACCCTACCTTGTCATTTTCTCTTAATCATTCATCATCAACAAAGACATTTTTCAGATTTTATTTGTAACCATCTTTAGGTAACACCATTTAGATGAAACTGTAGTAGGGGCCCTGAGCTGGTAACCAAACTCTCAGGAAACTAGATAGGGATATGTGAGTAGGTATCTGGTAAGTAACAGTTGTTAAAAATCAATCATGTTTCATTATAAGAATATCCTCAAACAAATAATCATATCTAAAATGAGTTAATATAAAAGAAACATGAAAAATCTGATTTCAGGGCCAGCCAAATAGCTCAGCAGATTAAAGCACCTGCAAGCAGGCACAGGGATGGGGGTTCAATCCTTGGGCCTACCATGCTAGCTCTGCCCGAGGGGCATACTGAGACAGCAATTAAGGCTGGATATGGTGGAACGTGCTGTAATCCCAGCTCTTGGGAGGCTGTAAACAGCTGAATCACTATGAGTCTGATCTAGTAGTGAGACCCTGAACACCCTGTAAACCCTTCTGTAAAATACAAAGAAATAAAAAGAAAATTCTGATATCAGTATCTTGATAGTCAAACCCTTTGGTGAAATAAAAAGGAACTGGAACTAAAATAGGAAAAATGGCCAAATCTTTGTTTATAGAAACATGACATAGCAAGTTAAATGAACTTTATCCTTATCTATGATAAAATAATAAAGACAATAAAATACATGCTATTTCATATCATTGGTTTTAAAAGTTTTGTTGTAGTTATTGTTTCTCTGTTATTGTTCCTTTAATCTTTGGGGTTGTTTTGTTTTGTTTTTTGTTGTTGTTGTTGTTTTGATGGTACCAGGGATTGAACTCAGGACCTTGTACTTGCCAGGCAAGCATTTATTCCACTGAGCTATCTCCCTGACCCCTGTTTTTCTTTTTAACTGAACAAAAGGTAACAGATAGCTATCCAACAGGGAACTGAAACGAAGGTCGAGTCCAAAGGTTCAGCGGCTCACGCACCTGCTTACTTCAGGGGACTGCAGGGAGAGGGCAGAATCTGGATTCTGGTGTTCAATCGTTTTTCAAATCGACTCTGCCTTTCTTGTTGTCTCTACCTGTTCTTACATGAAGTTGTGCTCTGCTGTTATTCATGGAGCCCACACAACATGGCTATTTTCTATGTTGGCTGTGATGATGGGAAATCCTTTCAGTACTTTGCAAACCGGAATCAGCCCATTTCTATGCTAAATTGTACTCTGTAAGAAACAGCAAGATTACAGTGCAATTTCAAATGTTTCCCAAGATGTCAACACATTAACATCTACAGACGAGGTATAAAATGCCCTCACCGGGACAGATCCTCTGCCTCTCAGATGGAGCAAAGCCACAGTTCAGACCGCTCAGTACTGACTGCACAGTCTGGCTCACCATCCTATAGGAGACCCACAGTGCAAAATCTGGCCTGCAATTGTTGCTGGAGGAGTTTTGGCAGTCAGTCATTCCCCCGCCGCCGCCATGCACATGTGCGGCCTGCGAGCTGCTCAATCTGGATTCTGCGTGCTGCAGAGAGGAGCCTGCCTAAGAATCCTGTAACCCAAACCTCAGTCTCAGGGCCAAACCGTTTAACTCACTGGCAGCGAGCGGTTCAGAAATGGAACTAAATTTAGATCGTTACGGTAAGCACTGCAGTTCTTTCCTTGGTGTGCGGGCTCGGAGAGCTGTTGTGGATATCCAGGCATTAAACAAAGCAATGTAACTAACGAGCAGCAGCGGCCAAAGTGAATTGAGGCTTGGAAATGGCGAGCCAGATGCTCCATGGATGTGCCTGCAGCCGCCGCTACTCACCGGCAAGTGACAGAACAGGTTGTATCCGTCCACGCACATTTTTGGATCACTTCAGGACTTGCCATTCTTGGCAGCTCCTGCTCGCAGACTGTCGGGAAGGAAATGATCTACTTTGACTACTATTTTCTTTTTAACCACATCAGACTACAACCGTGTTCTCCAGCAATATTTTCCCCAGCATAAGGTGTTTTCAAATAAAAAGAAATGATATGAAGCCTACTGTCAAACCAAGGAAACCACAGAAAAGAGTTTATATATTTAAACAACCTGCCTGCTTTTCTCTCTTCAGTGGAAAACAACTCAGTCAGTATCTGTCCCCTGCAGCCACAACGTGGAGCAGTTGAAAAGGCACCAAGAGTTTGCAAGGAAATTCCAATATTTCAGAAAACACTGCAGAAAGAAGGTAGTTTCCTAAGATAAGCCTGTGGAGCTAACTTTCACATCAAAGTCTTTGCTGTAGGCTGGAATTACAAATCTCGTTGCAGTAAATATTATTTTTTACATCTCACCCAGATCCAAAGTTTTTATTCGCCATTATCTCAGACTCTGATTAATTTAAAAATGATAAAACAGTTTTTCTTCATACCAAATGCAGTATGACAGATCGTATCTTTCAAGAAGGAACAGTAGTTAAAAAAAAAATCCTCAAGGATAAAAATATTAGTGAGTACTGAGAAGTTATTCTAAGGGACCAAATAAGGAAAAGAAAGCTATAAGAAAAATTGTTCAAGATTTGCTTGTGATAAAGAGAGTTTTAAAACAACATGAAGTATCAGTAATAGGAGAGGTATTAATAAATTATAGTGTCCTATATAACATAAATATTAAGCGATCATCAAAAAGGTGTTATGGATGTGAATTTATTAAAATGGAAAAGAATGTTCATAATGTATTGTTCACTCAAACATAGCAGGTTACAAAACAGTCTCATAAAGCCTCACGAGGATTAATCCTTATGTGGTAGCTTGTTTTATAACTTCCATTTGATTGCCTGTGATTTCTAACTTTTTGGTGTTGAGTTGGAAATATAGACAAAAGTCAAGATAAAAGATAAATTTAAAATAATTAAATATCTCTAGTATAGTGGCACTGCCTGTTGTCCCAGAATTCCTGAGGCCAGGAGCACCACTGTGAACTGAAGGGAACCTGGGCTACATAGCAAAACCCTGTCTCAAAACAACAAAACTAAATAAATAAATTGTCAATACCAAAACAGGAAGAAAAGGCATGATTTTGAATATCACATTGACTTAGGGTCATCAAAAATGCAAATGGCATAGCACTGTGGAGCTATATAGTGAATTTGAGAAAACACAAAAAGCTTAGTCTCAACACTCAAAGCCTTTCTTAGCTCTTCTGCCTTAGGATTTCTCCACTGTGTCTCTCTTCTATTTCCTGAGGCCTGAATCTTCTGCTACTTTCAAGTCCGTGTTTTTTGAATTGTCCCAATTTTTATAGTGACATTCAAGATGATATCATACATTTTTTAAAAGCAACTACATTCAGTTTTGTTGTGTTTTCTTCTATTTCTTTTTCTGTTTCTTTCCTTTACAAAGTTCTTTCTCCAAGAACTTTGCAAAGACCTTGTCTATAAGAAATACCCTATGGTTTTGATTTTATCCACACAACTTAGCCTCCCTGTGTCTCTCCATAAGTGGACCAGTTACGTAGTAGGAATTCAATAAACAGCTATTATGACTGTCTATGTGTCATCTTCCTTTCTTACCTGACTGTAAATTCTTCTGAGATAAGTCATGTCCTATTTATCTTCACACCTCCTTTATTACCTTATAATAAAGTAAGTATACAATAAAAGCTCAATAAAATGTTGGTGAACAAAATGAGTGACGAATTATGATGATGGGGACTCTGGGTAGTTCAGTGCTTAGCAGACAAGGATAAGCCTTTTCTGTTTTCCTTTGACTCTGCAGTTCTCGATGGTAGCAATTAACTCTTTAGTGGATATGCACCAATATCTGAAGGTTTTTTGTTTTTCGTGTCATGACTGGAGAAAGGAAAGCTGAGTATGTGCAGACAAGATGATGCTAAATGTGTTATAAATATGAGCCCCTCATGCGATGGTCATCTGACCCCAACTGTCGTAGTGCCAAGCACAAGCAACCATGCTTTCATCCTTTATGCTATCTGAAAGTTTCAGTCCTTTACATTCATGTTTACTCCTGCACTTTTATAACATCCTCCCCAACAAACACACACACACACACACACACACACACACACACTGGAAAGAATCTCTAAGATTAAGACTAGAAACCTACTAAACTTTCCAGGTCCAGTTTTGTCACCTTTTTACTGATGGATAAGACCTGCTATAATAAATTACTTTTCAGGGTTATTGAGAGGGCAAAAAAAATCTTCAATTGCTTTTAGAAACAGATGGAATACATTAGCAAGCTCTGCCAAGATACACGCTGAGGGGAAAATGGGTATTTAGTAGAACATGAATCTCGCTCACTCACCAATGAACACATTTACTTTCTACTCTGAGTCATCCAATCAGTGTTTTTGAAGCACTATCCATATAGAATTAAAATGCTACTGGATGTTTGAGAGCAAGTAATCAGACCATTTTATACCATGAAGGTAAACTTGTAATTGTGCCTGGGCTCTAGGCAACTAGAAATGTTTTTCTTAAGCTGGGGAAATGGTTTCATTATTTCTCAACATGGAAATGAACCAAATTTGCAGACGTACATGGAGCTAAAGCTACAATTCACTACCTGTGCTCGTGGAGTCAGACAGTCATAATTTCTGTGAAGGACTTCACTGCAGCCTTATTTATATGAACTCTGCCTCCTCTACTCTGCCAATGTCTAAAGCTCCAATTCTTCATCTACGCATCACACATATTGAGAGTCCAAAAAACTGCCCAAAGAAAACATATATCTTCTAAAGGAAAAGCTTCCCAGAACTTAATGATCCAGATCTTAAACAGATCACATGCATGTGAAAAGGATAAGCAATTGTTATAAAATGAACCAGGTAAGTTCAGTCTTTGGTCAGGCTCCGAAGTGTCGACCCTGTCTGTCAGGATGATCTCAAACGTGCATGAGTGTGTCTCAAACAGCCGAAATCCCAGTTACCCTGTAACAAAATCACTGGGGTTTTATGTACACACTAAAGAGATTTGCCTCACATCACTTTTGCCAGTCTTTTCCCTCAACTTCTAGAGGAAAAAATCATGAATTGGGTCCCTAGGTGAGTAAGAGTATCTTGGGGAGCTCTGGGATGAGAACGACAGTTTTTAAATATCTATGAAAACACCAAATAAAATATCAAACACACTTATGACAATTTCAAGTCAAGAGTAGCTGTGTGAATCCGTGGCCTTGCCCTTGATTCATTGAATATTTATAGAGTGATTTTTATGTAAAAATAGCAAGAGTGAAGTATTGTGTTTGAAGCAAAGGAACAAGGAAAAACTTGCAGTCTTTCTGGGAAGACACAGATGCATGCAAATAAGCCCCCAGGGGTAGGCCATCCTATGACAAATGAGATACATAAAATAAGCCTAATTTCTATAGCAAGAAAGAGAGAGTAGTATGAGATTTGAAGTGACAGGAAAAAGATTCATGATAGCTAAAGGACTTAGCTTGGGCCCTGAATAAAATGTAGATTTAAGTCAAGTGGAAAGGAAAGAGAAGAAAAATATTTTTAATTGAAAGAAAAGATGCAGAAGTGGGACTTCACTAATGCATTAGTTATTTTTTTATTAATTGTACTGAGAAATAAATAGCAATGAGAGTTTCAAAACAGATTAGTAGGACAGTTACAGTAAATAATACATTGCATATGTTGTCTTCATAGTGGTTATTCATAGTACAAGATGCGGATGTGATATCCTATCCAAACACTATTACTACAAATCTTTCTTCTCATTGAATTAAGAGAAAGTAGCTGTATATCTGCATTAGTTATTATTATGCCTAAGATACTATGCCAAGCTCATGGATACAAAACCGAGTTTTAGTAACATACTGAATCCGTAGAGAATGCAGTTTACTTGGAGAACAGAATTACAAATGTCTTGTTGAATGACATACAGCGCAAAACACAAACTCTGCAGTGGGAGTGCAAGATGATTCCATGAAGTGCAAAATAAAACAATGAATTTATAAATAAAATTGATTTTCAACTCTATCATTTCTAATTGCTATGTTTTGTTTGTCTAAAAATGTACTACTATAAAGTCTACCTAGGCAATTAAAAATAATGATTTTTAAGGATGGCCACTAAGAAACATTTGCTGATAATAGTGTAATGTTAGAAATGCCTGGACTGATGTAATTCTGTACATTCTACACAGGAAGTGGAAACGAGTTCACTGGAAATCCCAACCGCTGTGGTGGGAGATAGCTGTACGGTACTGCTGGAGAGGAGAATGGTGGGAGTTAGGCTAAAGGGAGTAGATCTGGGAATCCACTTGGGAGGGCACCAGCCCTGGAACCTCACAAAAACAGGCAGCCCTTAGGCACGAGGTGTGGCCAGCCGCAGGGCAAGGGCAGACTGTCCTCTACAGAAGAGCAGCATCTCATTCAAGCACTCTATAGGGATTGTAGCTGAAAAAGAACTAGTCCATAAAAAGAAGGAGAATATCTTTTTTTATAACTTGGGTGATTCTAAATCAAGCATAAATGTTTCACCCTTTACAGTAAGTTAAATATTAATGGTTTATGTCTTTTTGAAGCTCATATCCACAAACATTCACCTTTTCTGTCCAGGAAAGGGAGCTTCCACTAAAAAAACACGTAAGTCTGGAATCCTCTAACCTGTTTCTTCCAAATTAGCCACACTCTGAGTAGGACACACTGCCAAGCTTAAATCATCCCTGCAGTTTACCAAAGTCTTCCTTGCTTTCCCAAGCAAAAACCAGAGACACATGAATGATCACACTCTGTTGAGCTACTAGTATTCTCCAGAGGAATGTGGAGTCCTCTGTTTCTATGGTTTATCTTTTATACGCCTGTGGATGAAAATTAATTTACAAAATACTGCATCCAAGCCCAGATAAAGCACTGCTAATTACCTTTATGTTGTTACCATGAAATATGAGAAGTGTTGGGAATCTACCTGGAGACCAAGGTACAGCCCATAGCTGCAGGTGCCACCAGATAGTGTCACACTACTATAGTGATTATTTTGCACCATACTGTTGAATGTGAAGACACAGAGAAATCAGTCATTCACAGTTGTTTGTCTGCTTGCCTGCTAATAAGTTAAGTATACATTGTTCTTTCCGCAGTGCTTTAATTTCCATCAGAACCTATAAGTTTCATAAACACAGCTAAAATACCGAATATCACTAAGAAGCCCATTTACCTGCCGCACCACAATAGAATTCTGTTGGTTGCTAGTGAGGAAAAGATCCTCTTCTTGTGAAAGCTGTAAGCTTCTAGAGGCTGGGGAGATAGCTCAGTGGCATAAATGCCTGCTTGGCAAGCTAAAGGTCCTGAGTTCAAGTCCAAGTACTGCCTAAAATAATAATAATAATAAAATAAATAAATAAATGAAAGCTTTAGGCCTCTAATTATGCACAGCTTCAGTAAGCAAAATGTCAGAAAGAAAGAAAAAAAAAATGTCCTAAAGTGAATCTTTGACTTTTCATAGACTTCCATAAAAAAATATTTCCTAGAATCAAATAATGAGTAACACATCCTTAATCATCATCATGCCAGGTAAAACCTGAGCCAAGCAGTCCTGGACTTCTGCTGAGATTCTTCTCCACTGCCCTGTCTACTTGCATCAGTAGAGATTTCTGCAAGAACAGAAGTGGTTGCGGTGGATGGATTCCATTTCTCAGTTTGAGCTAGCGAGGCCACATTGTGGAAAATAGAAAACAGCAGAAATTAAAATTCAGAGTTGCATGACAGATGTTTCAAATTGATTGTGCAAAGTCTTCTGCAATGGGAAAAAGATTGTACAACTAGAGGTGTGATTTAATTCAAACTAAACAAAGTGAAACATCTTCAAGCTTAGGTAATTAGCGTTTTCTAGATGGGAAAGCTGTACCTTCATTAAAAAAAAAGTAAATCTCTAATTGTTTTTGCTATTTTGCTCTGAGCAATAAGACTCAATTTTTTTCTTCTCCTTTTTAATTTCTTATAACATTTTTCCCAATTTTGCATACTTACATCTAGTAATCTAAACGACTAAATGGAAGACAACATTATGCAATACAACAACCATTCTTGAATTCCAATTATTTTATTTAGGAAAATTGTGTATCATTTCTACTAATTTGCATTCTCTTTTTAAAAAGAGCCATTTATGCTATCCTTCAAGTAAAATATAACTCTTCATTTATCATGTTAAAAAGTATATTATATATATACATATTTGTAATATATTTTTTTAAACCAGGAATCAGTCTCAGGACCTTGCACTTATGAGGCAGATGCTCATGCCACTGGGCTATCTCCCCAGTGTGCTGAAATATATTGTATGCGTTTTTCTAAGTGAGGATGTCACAATTCATTATTATGTCTCTAAAACAGGTAGGCCCCTTCGTAATGTACTAGAACAAAGTTATGTTTAATCAAATGTATCCTCATCTAGAGAATTAGAATACATGGTAAGTAAGGAACAGGCTACACTCTGATGCTTTTCTTCCTTTCTTCCTTTCTTTCTTTTCAGTTGTATCTTCTTCATTTTTTTTTTTTTTTTTTGCCTAAGTTGGTTTTTTTTCTTTCCTTTTTAAAGAGAATGAAAATAGGGGCCAGACAGATAGCTCAGTGGACTAAAGCACTTGCTTAAGCAGGCACAGGAACCAAGATTTGATCCCCTCCATTCTGTGCTGACCCCACCCCGGGGTGCACTGAGACTGCGATTGAGATTGGGCATGCACCTATAATCCCGGTGCTCAGGAGGCTGAAAACAGGAGGAACACTACAAGTCTGATCCATGAAGTGAGACCATGTAGAGCCTATATTAAATATGAGAGAGAGAAAAGAGAAGAGAGAAAGGGGGAGAGATGGAGGGAAGGAGGAAAGGAGGGAGGGAGGGAGGGAAGGAAGAAAGGAGGGAGGGAGGGAAGGAGGGAGAAAACAAAGTAGTTCAAAAAAAGAAAAGACCTGGGGAGATAGTTCAGTGGTCTAAGTACCTGCCTGGCAAGCCCAAAGACTTGGGTTTGATCCCTGGCACCACATCTAGTGTCGGCCACTAAACACAGACGTGGTAGTTCAAGCCTGTAATCCCAGCACAGGAAAGGCTGAGACAGGAAGATCACTACAAGTGTCAATTGTGTAGTAAGACCTTTAACAAATAAATGAATAATACAATTTTAAAAAATAAAAAACATTTTAAACTATACACAATTTTGTTAAGCAAAATGATAGGAACTTAACAGTGGTTGTTATATTGCATACTATTGTCTTCAAATTAGTTATTCAGATTACCCTACAAAAGTATGCAAAGTCCTGTTTCTCTCACTTCCTGTTTCTTATGCTACCCTGGTTGGAGGCCTGAAGTGATGAAGATTACTAGGGTGTCAGTTGTAGTCCTCATGATTTTTGTGTCCCTTCATGGTTTAGATGATGTGATTACCACCAGAAGTGAATGGCGGCTGTGGGTGAGAGTGCCATGGAAATGCTGGGGTTCTTGGGGCGATCCCGAAACCCCGGCATTCTGAACTGTACCTAGGAACTGGTTGTCTCACAAATGAAAGAGTGATGGACTACCTCTTTGAGTATTTTTACTCTATCTCTCCTTGTGGGATCAAAACTGAAGTGCTCCCATGGGGGATTCTTTTTGAAAGCTCAATCACTTATGCCCCAGAAAATGCAGATGTCATGGGTTCGTTACCAGTTGCATGCTGTATTCCAAAAAAATATAAGTTCACTCTTTGGAGAAGAATAAAGGACAATAATGGTCATGGATCCAAAAAGTCAACAGGAAGGTGAAACTCCACTTCGCTTCAAGGGGGAAGCTCGGAGACCTGCCCAGGGGGGGCATTCAGGAACATTGTGGGACACCATCCATTTTGTACCTTCTAAGCCTGGAAATTTACCTGTAAACTTCAGCTAAGAGACAACCACCCCACCCTAGAGCTGTGGCTCCCAGAGCTGGTGTGCCTGCTGGAAGCGGGGCTGATGCCTATGGACATCATCTTTTAGCTATTTTAAAATTATCATTTTAAATAAAGAATTTTCTCTGCAAAAAAAAAAATAGTATGCAAAGTTGGTCAAAAAAATAAATTAAAGATCAATAGAAGAAACAATAAATTTTAAACATTAATTGTCCCTCTCAATAGACCAGTAGAAATCAACAGTACTTTTTTTTTTTTTTTTTTTTTTTTTTTTTTTTTTTTTTTTTTTTTTTTTTTTTTTTTGCATTTAGTACCGGGTCTACAAGGTCTACAAGGTATTTAGTACAGGGTCGACACAGACCAGACTCGTAGTGATTCTCCTGTTTTCAGCCTCCCAAGAGCTAAGATTAGAGCTCTTGGGAGGTGTAGAAAGACCTTGGTAGACCTTGAAAGATCAGAGCCACCGCACCCCGTCTCAATTACCATCTCAGCATGTCTGTTGAGCTATTCAGCTTGTCTTAGAAATCAGCAGTACAATTATCTAAGCTATACTGTGTATGTCCACCTATATCCCTTTCCCTTCCTCTTTCTGTCTTTCTTTCCTCCTTTCCGTCATCCAAGTTGAATAGTTTCTTAGTGGAGCTTGAACACTATAATTTCATGTGTATTCTAACTGCAAAAGAATTTCTTAGACTGTAAGATGAATATTTAGATTTAAGCGCCCACTATCTGAACTTCTGTTATAATTACTAGGTATTTTGCAAGTGTCATAACCTTCATAACCTACATTTTCTCTGATGAACAGATAAATACACTTAAGGGTGTGAGTCGAGATAGGTGTGAAAATCCTATGAAAAGTAGCATAGCTCACTGCTCAGCAGGTGGACATCCACAGACTCACTGTGTGCTTATTAATGATTGTGAGTGGCAAAGGGATCATCCATAACATTTGTCTCAAAATAAAAGATAATGTCTACTTTACATGAAAAATATTTAAAACACAGAATAGCTTTTCTAAAAGTATATCCCTAGATAATGTAATATGGGTATTTTATTATGACTACTGTATGTATTTACTTCTATATCTTTAGTAAAGGAAAATGCAATGTCTTTTTAGCCACAAGATGAAAAGAAAAATCTGATCTATTAATAGAAAAATCTGTCCTGTACATGGAACCTATGAGCTGGAAATATTTATAGAAACAAACTTGTCTAGAGACCCACCCAGCGCAGGAATTCCCAGGAAAACATCCTGGGCAGATGGCTATCTTGTCTTTCTACACCTACCAAGGATCAGGAAATATCTTAAAAGAAGGTCTCTCATGGTTGAACAGTCTCTATTGTCACAGAAACTTTCCTTTTTGTGAAATGCATGTCCCTGCAACTTCTTGGTTATCTCTCAGGTTACATGACCTATGAATCTATCTTTTCATGAACCAAGTGGCCTCTATGTGTTAGACAGGTGGACAACACAAGGTGGGAGAATCCAAACTCTGGACATCAAAGTTAGGGTGCATTCAGAAGTCTTGTAAGGCATACTGAATCCAACACAATGACATATACCCAGAGTGAAAGCAATGCTCTAATATGATCCAAGACGCTAATTACGTAAGCAGTGATAAAGGAGACCTATAATGGCAGACACATGAATAAAAGAAAACCGCTTTTTTCACTCAGACTTCAAATACTGAGATTATGCCTAACTGAAAATAATTAAAAAGAAAATGAATATGAGTTAGTAGAATAATATAGCTAATAAATAAGGTTTGAAACTTAGTTTAGTATTAATAGAAATATAATTTAAATTAAGTTAATTGGCACAATGATACACATAATGATCATGATTTGTACCAATCAGATATGTCATAATTCTTTTTTGCCCATTCCCTTCCCCTCCCTTCAATTCCTCTTTCCCTCCTTATTCACAGAAGCTTTGTTTCTATTTTATCCTTTTCTCTTCTTCCCCTTCCTTCCCTCCCTCTCTCTAGTTCCCCTTCCCATCTTAGTAATTCTTCTTATTTCATGATATTTATTATACACGGTGGTTCTTGTTTATTCTTCGGTTTTCACACTGCAGAAAAACGGTACACTTTTTACACTCATGAGTATAGCCTCAAGGCACACCCATTTAGCTAGAAAAATCATTTTCAAGGCCCAACAACCATTCATACTAAAACCCTGTAGAAAATTGGAAATATGGACTTGATATCAATCTGATAAAAGCTATTTATGACAAACCAACAGCCAATATCATACTAAAAGGACAAAGATGGAAAGCTTTATAAAGTCAAATAAGACAAAGATGTCTATTATCACCACCCCTATTCAATATACTTCTGGAAACATTGGTCAGAGCAATTGCACAGGGAAATTAAAAAGGAATAAAGTTAGGAAGGGAAGATGTTAAGTTGTCTTTATCTGCACATGATAGATAATCTACAGTGAAGACTCCTAAAACTCCACAAAGATTTCTAGTTATAATAGCCAAATTCAGTAGAGCAGCTAGATATAAGATTCCACTCAAAAATTCAATAGCATTTCTGTACACAAATAGCAAACTCACTGAGAGAAAAATTAGGGAAACAATACCTTTCTCAGTAACACTGGATAAAAACCCCTAGGAATCGACCTAACAAAAGATATAAAAGATCTCTACATTGAAAACTACAGTACTCTGAAAAAGAAGATTAAAGAGGATATCAGAAAATTTAAAGATATGTCTGCTCTTGGGTAGGAGTAACCAACTTAGTGAAAATTTCCATACTTTCACAATTTTTGTACAGATTTAATGCAATCCTGATCAAAATAACATTAGACTACCTCACAGAAGTGGAGAAAGAATTCCTAAAATTCACCTGGAACCAGAAGAGCCCTAGAATAGCAAAATCAATTCTGGGGAAGAAAGACAGGTAGGAGATATCACAATACCTAACTTGAAATTTTATTACATAGCCACTGTGATAAAGACAGCATGGTGCTGGCCAGAAAAATAGACCCTAGGATCAATGAAACAGATTAGAAGATACAGAAGCAACAGCAAAGGTAAAGTTGAGTCAGTAGTATGACATGGCTAATAAAATTTGAACAACCTTAGCTTATTATTACTAGAAATATAAATTTCTTTTTGTTTTAAGTTTATTGGTATAATTTTGACATAC
>PVKA01017666.1:27802-45526 GCA_004027165.1 Ctenomys sociabilis
AAAAAAAAAAAAAAAAAAAAAAAAAAAAAAAAAAAAAAAAAAAAAAAAAAAAAAAAAAAAAAAAAAAAAAAAAAAAAAAAAAAAAAGAGACAATAGACAGAACTACTAAAGACAGTGGTCTAAGTAAAGACTTCATAAACAAAACCATGATTGCACAGGAATATTACAAAGAATCAACAGCTGGATCTCATCCTATTAAAAAAATTTTATAGAAAAAGAAATCAAAGTTAAGAGATGACCCACTGAGTGGAAAAAAAAAAAAATCTTTCTAGTTGTTCCTCAGACAAAGCACTACTCTAGGACATATAAAGAGCAGAAAAGAAAAAATCAGATCCCCCAAATCTATAGACCAAATTTACAAATGAACAACGGAGACAAATATCCACTTTTTTGTGGTACTGGGGATTGAACTGAGGACCCTGAATATGCACTTTTTTGAGGCCTACTTACAAACAGAAAATAGATCTATGAGAAAAGTTCAACCTCACTTGGTCATTTAAGAGATTCAAGTTTAAACAACACCTAGATTCCATCTCATTCCAAAAAGAATGACTGTTATCAAGAAATCAGCCAATAAGAAATGCTGATAGGGCTATGGGGGCAAAAGGTGTGTCTATATTCACACCTACTGTTAGTGTGAATCTAGACAGGTGCAACCACTACAGAAATCAGTGTGGGGATTTCTCAAAAAACTAAAATTAGAGATTCCATTTGATCCAATTATATCCCTTGTTGGTATCTTTCTGAAAGAATGATGTGCAGCATGGTGCAGTAATATGTGCATTCCTATTTTTATAGCTGCACAGGTTGTAATAGCTAAATCTTGGACATAGTTCAGCGCCCATCAACTTGCGAATGGATAAAGAAGTTGTATTTTTTATACAATGGAGTAGTAATACGTTGCCATACAAAAATATAAGTTTGAGAAATTTCTAGCTAAATAATTTGCTTCATTATGTTTACCAGTATCTTGTTGAGGATTTTTCTGTCTATGTTCATCAAGGAGGCTGACCTGTAGTTCTCTTTTTTGCTTGAATCCTTCTCTGGTTTTGGTACCAGTGCAACATTTGATTTCAGGAATGAGTCTGGGAGTACTGTGATCCTTTTAATTTCACTAAAGGTTTTGAGGAGTAATGGCATTAGATCTTCTCTGAATTTCTTATAGAATTCAATACTTTGTCTGCAAACAGAATAGCTATTCCTACTTTTATTCTGGTTCCTGTCACATGGAATAGTGTTTTTCATCCTTTGACTCTCTGTCCATGAATTTCTTTTTGAATTAAATGTGCTTCTTTTATGGAGCACATTATTAGGTATTGGTTATTGTTCAGTTCTGCCAGTGGTTTCTTCTGATTGGTGAATTGACATCTTTTACATTTATAGTTATAATTGATATGTATTGTCTTATTCTTGTCATTTTATTTTCCTGTTGTTGGTTCTCTGTCTTTGCTCTCTGTTTAGTTGCTTGTCTTACCTGGTGTATTCTTCTATTGGTGTGTTTCAGATTGTAATATTGTTTATCTCTTTTTAAAATACCCTTCAGACCATTTTAATGAGCTAGATATGATGGTGCATGCCTGTAATTCAAGTCCTTGAGAAGGCGAGGCAGTACAGTTGGTGAGTTCAAAGTCAGCCTAGGCTACACAGTGAGTCTGAGGCTAGCCTGATTTATATAGCCAGATCTGTCTCAAAAACAAAACAAAATGAAACAAAACACCCAGAATGTTTTTGGAGACCTGGTTTTATGGTCATAAGTGTTTTCTTCAGTTGTTCTTCATCATGGAAGCACTCTATGCTTTCACTGACTTTGAAAGACAGTTTTGCAGAGTACACCATCCTGGGCCTGAGATTGTTCTGTTTTAGGACTTGAAATACATCACTGCAAACTCTCCTTCTCTGGAGGGTTTCTGTTGAAAAATCTGCAATGATTTTAATCTGCTTTCCTTTGTAGAGAATCTGTTTCTTTTCTTTAACACATTTTAATATTCTATTCATAGGCTTATTATATGCCTTGGTGTAGATTTATTTTTGTCCCAACTAATTGGGTGCCTATATGCCTCACTTATTTGCATGTTGAATTCATTTTCCATGCTGGGTAGCTTTGTGATGCTACTTCTGTGAACAGCTTTTTTCTGTAGGAAAAAAAGCTTTTTTCTGTGCTATCCCCTGCTTTTTTATTGACTCTGATCAAGCTTATATTGTTCTTCTTTGCATCGTCTTACAGCTATTGCATTGTTTTTTTCAAGGTCCCTCACTGTTTTTAATAAATCTGTCTTCCCATCATCACTGCCCACAATCCTGTCTTCCAAATCTGATATTCTTCCCTTACTAATTCAATTGTATGTTCAGTATAATTATTTTATCTTCTGGATATGTATGAATCTGTTTCATCGTTTCCATTTCCTTACTATGATTGGAATTTGTGGCTTTACCATTTTCCTAAGTACCTCTATTTTTTTTAATCATTGTCTGTTCTAGAGCAAGGCCTTCATTTTTATCATCATCTCTTCTTTTACCTGAGGTTATTTCTGATCCGGCTTTCTATATGGACTCCTTTGTCTTTTTCTTTTCCTTGTGCAGATACCATTTCAGAAAATTCAAGTGAGTTGTTTCTGATTCCCTCTATCTTGTCCCCTATACATCTTGGGTTGGCTAGAGGTCTGTGCTTGCATTTTGTTACCGCCACTTTCTGCTTTTTTAAATTTTAATTTGTTTTCTGCAGTAATACTATTAAATTGTTTATAGCAGATAGCATTCTCATTAGTTGTGAGGTTTCCCTAGAAAAAAATACATTCTTCATAGCTGTTCTCTAGGTGTAGCCTGCTCTTGGCTTTTGTGTCTATGCCAACATCCCATCTTCCCAATTTATAGGGACAAATAGTTGCTATCTATTTGGCTCAGCACTCAGGGCTTTCGTACTGGGCTATGTTGATGGTTATGATCCCAGACAGTCACAGTGTTGTCATACAAAAAGAATGACTTTGTGCAATAAGCACCAACCGCATCGGTCATAGCCTAGTACTCGAAAAACCACGAAAACTACTAAGGTGGCACCCTCAACTTTAAGAGAAAATTATTGAACAAAATAATTTAACAAAGATGCAACGTAGTCCAGGAACTTGTATACTATAAGTTTTTCCTTAGTAGAGTGATTTTACCATGTGTGAGGGGACAGGGGGAATTTAAGAAGGATAGGGGAAAAATAGAGAGATATATGAAAAGAAATATAGTGGGAGAGGCAAGGTTGAAGGATGAAAGATGATGACCCAAGCTTGGGGAAGTTGGAGAAGATAACAGGAGAAAAAGAATAAAGGAGAATATTGGTATATTCTTCAAATATTGAAGTGTACCAGAAAGACTAGCAAATATTGAAGTATCACAGAAAGACTAGAGAGAGACAACATTCACTCACACGAAAATAACAAATAGTTGAGGCAAGAGAGAAAAAGATTAAAAAAAAACAATAAAAGTAAACATCTAAAAATAAAAAAATTAAAATAAAATTCCTCTGATACCCTCAGTTCTGTGGCAGTATCCAATCTGAGCCCGAATTTTTGCTTGGATGTTGGGTAACGCCTCTAAGTGTACAACAAGAGGTTAGCGCTGGGTGTAGGGCTGACCTGGCCTCCAGATGTGTGGGCTGGGGCCAGTCTTCAGCCAGCAACTTCCTATATATCCCTCAGCAGCTGGCCCACATCTCCTTACTCTACTCACATCTGTGTCACTCTCCCAGCGGCTACAGTACCCTCAGACAAAGACAGCCTCAGGCTACTCCCATTCCTGTGTGAGGCAGTTTCTTCCCCCAGCCCTTGCACAGCCTGCCCTTTCCCCTCTGAGCAGGAACCGCCATTCCTGGGAGCAGGCAGGGTGAGTCCTGTGGGCTACTTCACTCCCACGGCTTTCTACCATCTCATGCTTTGGGGAGCAGGGTGTGGGGATTGCTGACTTCCCGCTCATTGCTACCCAACGGGTTAAGGCTGCTGAAGGTGGGTGCTGCTGGAAGCAGGGCAGAAGGGGTGCTGCTGTTCCACTCACTGCCTCTGTTTGGAAGAAGGCAAGAGGTGAGGGTAAAATTGTACCCCCAATTTCTCTCACTTGGGTTTGCCACACTGTTCCAGTCCACCTGTTATTTGGGACGTTCTTAGAATGGTGGTTCCTGCACTGAATGGAAGGAACATTCCCACGTTCCTTACCATTTTATATCCTATTCCTATGTTTCGCTTGATTTGAAGGTCTCTTCTTTCAGATTGATTTTAGCATCTGGATGCATGTTTCTTCCTTGCTTCCAAGTACCTGTGTTTTTAGATGATTTTCTCTGAGTTACACCAACAAGGCTCCTGTGTTCAGTCAGATTGAATCACCCCCTAATTTTTCTTAAGTCATGTGAAATTATCACTTTTCTTTCAAAGTCAAAACACATCTTTGAACTCTTCCTGAGGAAGTCTATATAAGGACTGAATACATGCAGAAGCGATAAAGACTGCAAAGGATCTGGAAACTGCACCCACTGAGAAGAGAAAACCGTGATCAAAAAGTCCAAAAGATTGTGCCATAAAAGAAGAATTGACCTCAGAAGAAGAGAACCAAGATCATATGACAACTACAGGTGTCAGATATCAGCTCACTGTAGGGGAAGTCATTCCAATTCAGAGAATTAATGACTGCCTTACCAAGCACAAGCAGCCTGTAAGAGCAGGGGTGCTCATACACATCTATCCTTATGTTGTAAATATGCTACAGAAAGGCCAGCATTGAAACACAATCAAATGTTTATTGAGTGCTTTCCAGTTGCCAGCTAGTGGGCTCCCAGGATTCATTAAACAAAACAGAATCCAGTGCTATACACCCAGAGTGGCCATCTAATGGGAAGCAGGTAGGTCCAAACAGCTTTTAGGAACAACTCGGCAAATACAACCTTATAAAACTACTTTGCAAACTTAGAAAGCTTCTTTAAACATTTGATTCTTGATTCTACCTTTACTGTATGTCTATCAGGTTTTGAGCACTCAGCTATCCTGTGAAGAATAAGCTGCCCTAACGAAGGTTAAAACCTGTCATTTTTGACTATCCTTTATCACCCTGCACTTGGACGAGTTTAAAGTCACAATGCCAATAAACAGAACAAGCACTGAATTTATTTTCCAAATCAAGACAGTTTTGAAAATGAAAAGGATGCTATTAACAATTGTACCAAGGTAACAGGTATAATTGTACCAAAGAAAACATCTGATCACCCTATTAGTATGCCTTGAAAGCCAAGGGAAATCAGAGCTTTCTGAAAATAATAAATTATCTTCGAAGTCAAATGTGCATTCAGGGTATGGATTGGTGTTTCAGCCTAGCACTTCCCACTCTACTCCTAAAGAAAACATTCCTTCTTACTTCCTTTTTTTCCAGAATGTGATTGTGGGTCACTCTTCAGCCACAGGGGGGTACCAAGCCAATCAGTTATTATTATTACCACCTCAACATCCGAAGAGAATACAAAATATTAAAAAAAAATTAGAAAATAGAATTTCGCCAAACAAAACAATAGGAATTCAATAATGGTTTCTATGTTGCATAATGTTGTGGTTAAATTCATTGTTCAGATTACCAGATATAAGCATGCAAAATTGGTTTTTAAAAAGCTATAAGAAATTTAAAAGGTCAAGAAAAAAACTAAACATCGACTGCCCTCTCTGTCAACCAGCAGAAATCAGCAGTACAATTACCACGCGGTCCTATGCACATACTTAACTATATTGCTTTACCTCCTCCCTCCCTCTCCTATTACTTTCCTCAGCCTTGTTTTCCTTCCTTCCTTCTTTTGTCCTTTTCCTCATCCCAGCTGTTTCTTCCTTTGAACAGATTCTTTCCCTTTGACAGTGTCCTTTGTAACTTTCAGATTTTATTTACTCTTTCAGGCTCTTAAACTAGCAAGGCAATGCAATGTTTGTACATGCAGGTCTGAACTATTTCACATTTTTCCCTGAGCTGTTTTTTATAACTAGTTCTCCTGTAGAGTAAGAATTACACCACACAAAATTTAGTAAGGATGGGGGTCTGTGTACAGAGAATGAAGTCAACACACAGGGAAGAAAAGAGGTACAGAGAAATGGAAAAAGACAATCCCTAAAGAGCTTGAGGCTCTAAGATTATCTCATGTTCGACTTCATATCATTGTTCCTGTGATTTGATTGTTCAATCTTTTAATTGGGAAACATATTAACACTCTTTCAATATTTTTTTATTTTAGCTAGCTTAAGTTGCATTTGTGGTGCTTTCCATCCAATTATATTGACTAACCAGACATGTAAACAAAAGACTTAAGTAAAAGATGCTTAAAAGGTGCTTCCCAACAGATTCTTTTATTTGTCACTTTTAGCCCTGTCCTTGGTCCTAGAACAGAAAACATGTCATGGTTCGTGTCTGGATGTCCCCCTAAAATCTCATGCAGGTATGAGAGGTAGGGCTTTTCAGACACAGCTGAATCTAGAGTTTGTGACTAGTCTGTGGTCTAGTCCTGGAATTGGGATGTGAATGATGTACCTGCACTAAGAAGTATAGCCTGCATACAATATAAGGGAGGGAAAGCTCTTCCTTATCCCTTTTGCTCTTGTTACCTTTGGTATCTGTAGCCACCACGAGTGTTATCCTTCGCCATATCACTGTGCCTCAGAACCAGCTGATTACAGACTGAAACCTCCCCAAACACAGAGCTAAATAAGCCTTTCTGTCTTTAACTTTGAGTGTGGACTATTTTGTCCCATCAATGACCAAATTAACTACAATAAGACATTAAGCATTTCTGATGTTCACTCACCCTAGCTTTGAACAAATGTACTGTCACCGGGCCTCTGAGACTGTCTTCATCTTATCAGTACCTTGTGTTGCTTATCCCTGAATCTCTGTTTTGGTAACTTGCACCTGTTATAGGTCTCCCCTAGGTCACCGTCTCTACCTTGATTTTATCTGTTTATGTTGCCAGGACTGACCCGCTCAGTTGTGGGTTTGGCCTTGTTACTTGCAGAGAATGCTTATTAATTCTTATCAATTTGTCTTCTTCTTAGCCTTAACATTTCTGATATGTATTCTTTCTTGAATTTCTCTTTTCTTTTGACCCTATTTGAAACAACCTTGTTCCATTTAGTCACACTTTTCTTAGCATGACTTCACATGTTCTGATACTATTCTCCCCTTTATCTATCCCCAGAATGTTAGAGCTCTTCAAGATTCTACTTAATTTTTCTTCACCAACTATTCTGTCTAGACAAATTAATCGAATCTCATGATATCAATCACTGCATATCAACTTCACTGCCAATGCCTTGGTTCAGGTCCTTGCCCTTTATTTCTTGAACTATTTTAATGATATCATAAATAATATTTTCCTTCATCCTTAACTGTCTCGTTCTAATTTTCTTCTTTTGCACTGCCAACATTGTACTTATAAATATTTTCAAATTCAAAACTCTCCAGTATTTCTCTGTTATCCACAGTACAAAATTCAGACTCACCAATAAGGCATGAGAGTCACTGTTGATCCAACTTGGCCACACACCTCTTCCTTAGAATTTTGATTCCTGCTCTACTAGCCTTATTGGAAGAGCACCCAACTAAACAGGTTGCTGTTTTTTTTTTTTTTTTTTTTCTTTGTTGGCCCTGTTGTTCTTTTTGCAGGTCATACAAAGCCATGCAGCTTCCTTTTAGGTCTTCTGGAATGCTATTTTCTTTCTTTCTTTCTTTCTTTCTTTCTTTCTTTCTTTCTTTCTTTCTTTCTTTCTTTCTTTCTTTCTTTCTTCTTTCTTCTTTCTTCCTTCCTTCCTTCCTTTCTTTTCTTTTTTTTTTTGAACCAGGGATTGAACTCAGGACCTTGTGTTCACCAGGGAAGCACTTATTCCACTGAATCATCTTCCAGGCATAAAATACTACTTTCAATTTCTTCCTCTTGAAACCCAGATGTCATGCTGTGAGATGCTGAAGTCATGTGAAGGGCCACTCTAGAGCTGTCCTGGCTAAATTCAGCACAGGTGCCAAACTTATTAATGAAGAGCTGCCATACAGTTCTGGCCCTGGATATCCAATTTTTTAAATCTATTTCAGTCTTCTCAGCTGTGTCTGAGATTCCAAACATTAAAATATACCCACTGTGGCTTGACTGAACTCCTAGTACATAGAATTAATGAGCATAATAAATGATTGCTGTTTTAAACCACTAAGTTTGAGGTAGTTTGCTATGCAACAATAGGTAATTGAAAAAAAAACCTATTATAATATCTTCTGTCCATCTAGAATATTTATTTATTTATTTTTATGTATTTGCCACAGGGTCTACAAGGTCTCACTATGTAGATCAGACTCAGTAATCCTCTTGTTTTCTGCCTCCAAAATGCTGGGATTACAGACATGTGCCACCATGCCCAGTCTCAGTTGCTGTCTCAGTGCACCCCAGGGGTGGGACTGATGTGACTTATGGTGCCACAATAGAACCCCAGTCCCTATGCTCTGCCTAAGTAGGTGCCTTAGTTTGCTGAGCTATCTGGCCAGCTCTTGTACACCTAGAATATAGAGCTCTAGCTTCTGTATTTCATCTCTTAATTTTAGTGCTTTTCATAGTGTTGTAGTTGTTGGTTTCATGGAGAATAAATTTCTCTCATTTTCGCTCATTCCTAACACACAGAAGATTTTCAATAAATAACACTGATAGAATCCCTTAGCCTTCTCTCTGGTCACTCATGACCTGTCTCGGCCATCCAATAGGACCTTCCTGCATACAGTCTTTTATAGATGATAGTATGCTTCTTGAGCTTTGTATAAATCACTACTGCCTCTCTAAATAAGTCCTTCTGCGACCACAGCTCTAAACCCTTGCAGAAGTCTGTCTAGTTTCAACCTAAGTCCTGCTCAGTGATCTCTCAGTGCCTGGAGAAAGCATGACACAGGTTATAAGAAAAGCCATGGGCTCACATCCAATGCTACAAAAACAAGTGATGGAGACAGCTTCATTTGAACACCAACTAGTCCAGAATCATGCTAGGTTTCTACATGGTATGCGCCTTGACCTTCTCAACAACCCTGTGGAGTGCACTACCATCTTATCTAAGAGTCAGTGACTTTCAGTAACATATTGGGTCACATGACTGGTAATTAGCAGAATTATGAATGCACCCATGCCTGGTCCAAGCTAATAATTTCTGCCACCTTCTGATGGAGACCATTCCAGTCCAGTGAAACACTAATTCATGAAATGTATTCATGATGGATAAAGTGTCACAAGTCAAACGTTGCTCCAATAACTTCAAGCACAACAAAGTTATCCTCTGGCAAAAATACCAAATACTTAAAAGAATGCATAAATACAATAAATCAATAATTTTCCAGATGTACGTATTTATTCCAAGGCAGGTCTTCCTGGGGAACCAGAAAAGTCAAGAGAAAAGTGTGCAGAAGGCCTTGGGAGAGGGAGGACCTGTTGCAGGGTGAGGTCAAAGGAAGCTGCAGAAAGCAAAGCCTGGGGGTCAAGACAAAGAGCCTCTCCCAGAGTTGCATGAAGTTACATCCTTGGGAGATCAGAGGGTTTGAGACACCACAGGCATAACAGAGAGAAAGCTAATACCTCCTTTACCTCTGAACAGAGAAAACTTAAAAAGCATTGCCAATGCAAACCTATATAGGAAGAAATACAACAAGCTGAAACTTGGTGGGTAAGATTCCAATTTTCATTAATGTTAATGTTTTATTAATCTTTTTAATTATATCTACATTGATTCTTTTTCATGGTTGTCAAAAGACCCATGTACAACAAAGTTGATTCAAGATCAATTTTTATTTCTTTTTCATTAGATCAATATATGTCAGGGAAGAACAATTGATTAATGTTTTAGAAAAAGAAAGATTTGCCCCCATTCCAGCATCATTGATTTACGTGTGAGCCAATAAACTACCAGGGGCCAGTCTCTGTTTTTCCTTTTCAGTGAGTCCTAGATCTTGGGCCAAGCTACCACTGATGTCATTGGAAAACCAAACAGATGCATTTTGGCAATCTAATGTGAGTCTAGCATGGCCTACTTGTGTTTTCCTTCTAGCTTGGCTGAGTGCATGTACATGGCGGAGGAGGAAACAAGATGATGTGCTTGACACATGGTTTCCTAAGCAAGAAACTCAGAGATTTCTCAATAATGCCTGTGTACACATAATCAGTGGTTTTTTTTTTCTTCTAAGTGGGGATTCATTCCTTTCCATATCTTTCTGAGTTGAAGCTGTCCTTATGCCAATACCCTTCAGAGGACTTACTCTATCAGTGAAGGAAAATGTGCCATCCGCCTTAAGAAACATACATGTAGTCACACTCAGCTTAGCTGACTTCTGAATAATGCCCTTACATGTGACATAAAATAGATCAGGACACAAGGACTGCTGTGTGAGCTGTCCAGGTGGAGCCAGACCAGCTGCAAGGACTCCAGTCTGCTTCTGCTCCTCAGTCACACAGCCATGGGCATCTTACAATAAGAATTTTTGTCTAAGAAAAGAAATTTTTACTTCAGCTACTTTGTCCTATGTCACCCTCCCATGCCACAAGAGTACATAAAGCTAACTTTATGGAGTAAGGAATCTATCAGCTGTAGTGGTAGGAAGGCAGGTAGAATAACCCAGCCGCCTGTTTGTATGAAACTTACATTCTCGTGATAGAACCAGGCAGAGAAGTAAGTAAATGAAGTAACAATTCAGCTAAAAACACAGGCAGGGTAATGGGATAGAATGGTTGAGGAGGGATGGGTGTCTATTTTATACAATGGTCAGAGAGGGCACCTCTGGGAAAATGGCGAGTGAATTGTGCCTCATTGTGAAGAAAAACAGTCACATGCAAAGCCACAAGCACTCCTGTCTGGGCCTGGCAAGAGAAAGGGTCTCAGGAAGAACACACTAGCATTTTTCAGACATTTTGAGCAGAAAACAGGTACAGACTTCAAAAATATGCAAAACAAATAAAGATCAAGGAAAAATAAAATAATTCTATTTAAATTATTTACTTACTGTAGAAAATAGAGGAGTTCACAGTCATTGTCAGAAATGTTAAAATATAAGAAATCACGGGGGCCAGGGAGATGGTTTAGTGGAATAGCGCTTTCCTGGCAAATGCAAGGGTCTGAGTTCAATCCCAGGTTCCACCAAAAAAAAAAAAAAAAAAAAAAAAAAAAAAAAAAAAAAAAAAAAAAAAAAAAAAAAAAAAATTGCATAAAAAGTAGAAACTTACAACAGTAAGAATAGCTAGACATGATAGGGCATGCCTATAATCCTAACTTTGGGAGGATGAGGCAGGAGGATAGCTGTGAATTCAAGGGCAGCCTAAGCTACTACATGAAGTTAAGGCAAGCCTGCATGACATAGTGAGACCCTGTCTCAAAGTCCATCAAAGCGAAGCAAAACAAAATGAAACAAAACAAACTAAAGCAAAACCAGTAAGAATGTACGTTGTGTTTTGGTAAGACAAGTGGCTGAGTACTTCTAGCTCGAGAGTTCTCACTAGATTGCCTTCCAGGTACCAACTGGGACTGCAGTCCTCTGATGGCTTGACTGGGTGTAAGATCTGCTAACGTCTTACTGTTGTAGGACACTGAGTTAGACACACATATAAGCTGTCAGATAGGACCAGGCTCTCAGAAGGAGCCAGTATGGAAGGCCAGATACCATATAACTATGAGAGAGACAGACTCTCCCTGTGGAACAGACCTCAAGACAAAAGATCAAACAAATGCATCCTTCCCTAAAGATAAACATCCATAACTGATATTTTTATAGGTATCTCACCTTGAGGAGGCCTGGAAGAGTCACTAACCCATCCTACTACAATAAAAGCCCCTGTTCTGTATTCCTGCCTATTTGCTACTTCCGCATTTCATTCAAGATTTAGTCAATTTTACATAGGCAATTGTGCTTGTAATCTTATTGATTGACCATAGTTTTGTCAGGCACGTCGTGAGTAAGTTCTCGTGTTCTCCACCTTAGACTTGCCTCATCACATGGTTTTGCTCTATAAAAAGCCCTATAAAAGGCAACTTCCTGGGCAACCCACTTGGGTCCCCTTCTATGCCTGTTTTGGGCAGAAGCTTTCTTTAACCCAATAAATATATTCTGCTGTTAATCTCCATCATGCCTAAAATTCATTCTTCCATTTTAGAGAACATAAACTCAGCCCAGCTATCTTTCAGGTTGGGAGTTTCTTTCCTCTACAACATCATGGCCTCAGTTCCTCCTGGGCCATAACCAAGAAGCACACACATGGGCATGTCCCAAGGCTGCGGAGTGTCTTCAGGATGTGTGGCTGCTCTCCCAGAGTGAAGGATACGGAAGGGGAAGGAACCCAATGTAGCTTTTCTTCTCTTGGAAGTCACACATGGTCACTCTGCATGTATTGTGCTCATCAGGAGTGCCGCCACTAAGTCCAGCTTACACTTACACTTAGAGAGAGAAAAGGAAAGGCAAAAGACTGTGGTCACTATTTAGAACCCCCACTGAGATGTTCATTTCAAAGACATCCAAGAAAGCAGCAGGAAGTTATCAGTGTGAAAGTGGGGGAAAGAGGTCTGGCCTGGACACATTTGAAAGTTACCAGCACAAATGATGTCAGATGGGAGACTGGATGAGATCATGGGCACAGAGAGTTTCTTAAAGGAAAGAAAGGGACCAGTCCTGGCCTCCTCTAGCTTTCAGGCCTCTGAAGAGAAAAATGGCCACTGAGGTAGGAAGCTGCGGGAGAAAACCAGAAACATGGTACCACTGAATCAAAAGGATTTGATAGTAATACTACTACTACTAACAAAAACAATAATAGATGTACAAAAATAGTCATGATTGATAACATTTATTGATCACTTTTTATTTTTTTTGAGCACTGTTGTTAGTACTTCACACTTAGCTTTTGTTCTAACAACTGAAACTATTGATGACCCCCTATTTATGGGTGGAGTAGCTGAGACACAGAGAATCTCATTGTTCCAGTCTCACAGGTAATTAATGAGGAGCTAGTCCTGTTCTGTTCCTCAGGCACTACTCTTCAGGTGCTGAGGATATGATAGTGATGAAAATGGTCCAAAGAAATCTCCACCCTCTACAGTTTACCTTCCAGTGGGCTTGGCAGATCACAAGAAATAAATGCATTCTAGTCAAAATAACAAGTAGGTGAAACAGGGATAAGAGAGGACAGGGAAGTCATCTTAGGCAGGCAGCTCAGACTAAGCATAAAGGTAACATCCTTGTAAAACCCTCGTGTGAGGGAGGAGTCTTGCAGATGCCTGGGGAATGACTTTCGAGGCAGGAAGATAGATCACTGAGAAGACTGACATAAGGGTACACTTGGCTTGGGAAAGAGGAGCAAAGAGGCCAGAGGAGTAGAAGAGGAGGAAGAAGCAAGAGAGAGGCTGGAGAGGACAGAGAGAGTGGGGCTAGAACAGGTAGGGTTTTACAGGTAGAGGGAACTTTGACTCTGATCCAGAGTGAGATCTGGATGGCCTGAGGTGCCTAAGTAGAAGATTTACATGTTCTGATTCAGGTTTGGAATAGCTCATTCTAGCTGCTGGGTTTAACCATGGACTACAAGGAGGGAAGAATAGAAATAGACCAATAAGGAACCTATTATAATAATCTAGACAGTACTTGTCAGTCACTTGGTCAGGTTATTAACAGTGAGATGATAAGGTTGGCTGGGCTCTGGAAATATATCCAAGATGGAGCACACAAGATGTACTAATGATTTGGAGGTTGAATGTAAGAGAGAAACAGGATGACTTCACAGATTTTGTCATTTGGAAGTAACCAGAGCATAACATATAGAATTTATAGTCATGGGACTTTAAATAAGATCGCCAAGACTGAGAGACAGCAAAAAATGGTATAAGGTGAAAGTGCTAATCTCAGGACATCTCCAGAATCTAAAAGTCATGAGAACCAAAAAAGAGGGATGACAAGAGCTTCCAGAGAGGTGGGGGAAAGCTGACAAGAGTGAGGTCTTGGGTGCCAAGTGAAGCAAGGGTTTCAAGGAGAAGAGCATGATCGAACACCTAAATGGTGTTGAACCATAGCTTTCATCATTGCCTTTGAACATTGGTGTTAGTTCTAGACTCTCCACAAAGACTTGTCAAGGAAAAACATTGCTTAGATTTAACAATGTAAAGGTTATTCACTGACCTTGTTGAGAATAATTTTCTTATACTGACAGGAAAATGCCTGGCCAGAATGACTTCAAGACAAAATTCAAAGATCCAAATTGGAGATCTCAAGTTTATCTTACTCTTTCAGACAAACATGGTATAGAGGGAAAAGAGAAATACAGTGATAACTGGAGGAAAATAAGGCCAGGGTATTTTGCCAGTTTTCTCATAGAAGAAGTAGTGATGCCTGTTGTAAATTGCCCAGATTCCTCCAGTGGAGAGGGAAAACTCTGATGATTATAGCAAAGAAGGTAACATTTCTGCAACAAGGTGAATGAGAAGTGAGCAGGAGATATGATCCAGGGCACAGAAAAGAGACTAGTAGGGTTTCTAAAGGAACATGTTCAATATAAATCATACATACATTATGCAAGGGATTTAAGAGGTAGGTTTATGGAATCAAAAGTGTAAGAGTCCCCATGGCCATCTGCTGGACCAGAAATGGAAGAATGCAAAATAGCCATCTGGGTGCCAGGGAGCCAGAAGGTCAATGGCCTGGAACCCTACTTTAGAGTCCCATGCACAAATTTATGTCAGAAAACTAGATATACTGCACTAGAAGACTGAAAAGTCTTTGCGGAGAGTCTAGAACTAACACCAATGTTCAAAGGCGATGATGAAAGCTATGGTTCAAACACAGAAAAGGGAAACACTTCCTTCTTTTTCCCCCTTTTATTCTGTCCAAGCTAGAAGCTTATTGGTTGGCACCACTGAGATCTAGAGTGGGTCTTCCACCCTTAGTTTGTGATTCTCATTTCAAGCATCCATAGGCACACTCAGAGCTCTACTGATCTTTCAGGCACTTCTTACACAAGTTGAAACATCACAACCAACAACCACAAAGAAATGGAATTCAGCTGGGACCATGGGCACCAAAGTTATCAAGACAGGTGGTAGAACTCTTGGGTCATGAGTTCACTCAGCTGTGTACATGTATGGGTGTCCCTTTATAGTGTTCTTGACAAAGTAGCATTTAAAAGTGGGAACTGAGGTCATCAAATAGAGTGATGATAGGAAAGTGCTGGAAGTTCAAGGAGAAAAGTTAAAGTATAAGATACTCCGGAAAATGGGCAGGTAGAGACACTGAAGAAGAGAAGTACAAATTCTGGGAAGAATTAAGGACCCACTAGCAGTTAGTCATCACAGATTTAGAGTCAGTCATCATGGCTGTGTGGTTTCTCCACACAAGTATAGAACAAGCCAAAGAGAAGTTTTCTGTGGACTAGTAGAGAAAGAAGGCAACTGCAACCTTCCAGTGAGGTGGGGTTTTTTTAGTTTTTTTTCTTTGACACAGGGTCTTGATATGCCGTTCAAGATGGAGTTAAACTCACTTTGTAGCCCAGGCTGGCCTTGAATTCCTGGCAATTCACCTGCCTCAGCCTCCCAAGTGCCAAGATTACCAGTGTGCCTGAGCTACATAGTAAGACCCTGTTCAACACCCACCCACAAACATCAATGGGGATGTTTTGCTGAGAAATAAGGAGTGAAGAAATGAAGAGCCAAAATTTGGTTCTAGAAATGTTATTATAAAATACAGCTAAAAAATACGTGATATTTGGACAGATAGGTGGGCTTATAAGGGGTAGGTCCTCTCTTAAAAGGTAGAAACACTAGGTCATGATTAGACACTGATTGGCTGATCCCAGAGAAAGGAAGAAATGAAGGGCACAGAAGCATCATGGGAAGAATCAGGTCTCTGAGAAAAGAATCACTGTTCACAGTCCAGAGACAAGAGCAGAAATTGGCCTTCAAGAGGCACACGTGTGAATAAATCCATAGGGAAGATTGGCAGGAACACCAGCTTTTCTATTCTAAGAACTTTCACTTTCTCTATTTTTCTTTTTTTTTTTTTTAAGTGAGGCACATGGTCCTGCTATATAGTTCAGAGTGACCTTGAACTCATTATATAGTTTAGGCTGGCCACAAACTCATAATGATCCTCCTGCCTCAGCCTCCCAAGGGCTGGGATCACATGTGAGCACCACCACACCTGGCTTTTTATTTCTTTGAATTGATGAAGATGACATATATTTACCGTGTACAAGATTTTGTTTTAAAATATACACACATTGTGAATGATTAAATCAAACTAACATGGATTACCTCAAATATAGTACTTACCATTTTTATGGTGAGAATATGTAGAAGTCTATCCCGGCAATTTTAACAATATAATACAGTAACAACCATAGTTATCAGAATGTACAATCGATATCTTGAATTTATGCCTCCTGTATAACTGAATTTTTTTTAATTAGCATCTCCCAACCCCTCCAGGACCCTAGTTCTTGGTGCCTATGAGTCTACTCTCTACTTTAGGTGTTCAGTTTTTTTTTCATTCCACTTATTGGCCAAACTAAATAATATTCTGGGCTTGGGTTATTTCACTTAACATAATGTCCTCCAGTTTCATCTTTGTCCCAAAGGGTGGGATTTTCTTAAATTTTTAAAAGCTGAGTAGTATTCCATTGTGCATATCAGTCATATTGTTTTGTCCACTCATCCAATGATGAACACTTAGATTGAATCCATATCTTGACCCTTGTTTGAATAATGCTGTAATGAATGTAAGCATATAGATGTCTCTTTAGCATACATATTTCATGTCACTCCCAGAGGGGGAGGGGAGAGACAGAAGGAGGGAAGAGAGAGAGAGAGAGAGAGAGAGAGACAGAGAGAGAAACAGAAACAGAAACAGAGACAGACAGAAATTCAACCCCAGGATTACTGGATCATATCTTTTTGTTGTTATTTTTGGGGAGTTTTTTGGTGGAACCAGGGATTGAACTCAGACCCTTGCACTTGCCAGGGAATTGCTTATTCCACTGAGCCATCTCCCTGGCCCCTGGATCATATTTTCTTAATGATGAGGTCACTAGTTGGGCAGAAGAGGGAAGATGTGGGATGTTGAAGGGCAGAAGAAGTAGGAAGGAGGTAGGAAATATAGGCAAGCACACTTAGACTATGGCCACGCATGATTCATCCTAAATGTCCATTTGAGTTTTTGTTAATTAGAATTTAAAGTGAAAGCTATTTAATTTACAATTAAAGCAGTCGAGTTCTGGTTCTGTCATTTTGTTCAGCAAGTAGCTACTGAGAATCTGAAGAGTCACCAGGTAGACTTATGACTTTACTGGACTCCAGCCATGAAAAATATCCTCACTAGAACCAAAGAAACACAACTGAAATGGGAACCCGTGAGTGACATTCTGACTGCCGAGTGTGTGATTCTGACTGCCAATCTCTTCAGATGAGTTTCTATTTTAAGGGCTTAGGTGTTGATAGCACTTAATTTAATCAGATTCTTACAGGTTAAGAGGAAATTGGAAATCCAAGTGTGTCGGGAGCCATTCCAAGATGGCGACCGCTCCTCGCTCCCCCGCCCATCGTGTCTGCCAAGATGGCGCTCATATCCGGCTTCCGGGTTCTTGTTGCTGTGCCTGGGTCCCGCCTATTTAGGGAAATGCCCGCCACTTTTTGTGACTCTGCCAATGATATGCGAACACATGTACAACTGTGATTGATCTATGAAACC
>PVKA01017667.1:0-45299 GCA_004027165.1 Ctenomys sociabilis
TTTCCTTGTCTTTTTTCTTCCTTATTGTGCTTTTCTTCATTTATTTTGTTTTCAGTATTTTCTTATCAACATTTTCTTATCTATTCTTTTCTGTTACTTTTATGTAATTCTTTTACTTCTTAGCAGGACACTTTATTCACTTTTCTCTCCTTTAGATCTTCCTGTTCTTTAGTTTTCAAATTTTCCTTCTTTTATTTTACTCCACCCCCCCATATCTTTACTTATTTAAAAGTTAAGTTTGATTAATCCTGATATATTTTCTTATCAGTATGTGATAAGAAACCTTATCAATTTTTTTTATTTATAATGGTGATATAATTATTGCATGTGATTCATCTTTATTTCTACATTGCAATTATATGTATATGTCTTTTCTATGGTTATTCATAGTATGTGGTAGCCATTATCGGTCTTTATGATTCCTTGTTATTGTTAAGGGTCTTTGATTCTTGAATTATTCATCATTAAGAGATCAAAGACACCAGTTATCTTTTTTTTTTTTTTTTGTGGGAACTTGGGATTGAACTTAGGCCCTTGTGCTTGCCAGGCAAGCACTTATCCTACTGAGCCATCTCCCCAGCCCCCATTAGTTGTCTTTGACATCTGAATATTGCTGCCGATTTGCTACCATAGCCAGGGTGCTATATGCATTGGGATTAATCTGTTTCAATCATACAATATCTGGTTTTTGTGTCATCAATATTTCAGTAGTTGATTTCTAGAGAACTGGGTACCAGGCCACTTAGATTGTAGCCTCCCCTCCTAAATTAACAGAGGGCGTTGGGTCCTGGGTCAGAGGCTCTAGTTAACCACACTCAGAGCAGAGCGCTAAAAAGACAGTGGGAACTAAGCAGATCTCCATACTAGCAACAGAGTCTCTGCACTATTATTATTATACCTACAAACCTCAGTGCATGCACATACACACACACACATACATGCACACACACTCACACACACACATGCACACACACTCGCACATGCACACACACACTCGCACGCACACACACATATGCACACACACATGCGCACACACACACTCACACACACACACATACAATAGTAGAAACACAAGATGACAAGGCAAAGAAATTCTCCCAAAGCCACCCATGTCTACCAAAGCTGACCCAAAGGATGTGAATAGGGAAGGTATCAAAACTCAATCAGCAGCTTCAGATGTGGCTGTGTGGGATGTGGGCACTCACTCTCAGGGGCGGTGGTGCACACAGGTAGCAGAAGCCCAGTGAGTTCATGCTCAGAGGCACCTAAGGATGAACAGGGTTGTATTTTCCTAGTAGCACGGGTAGTCCTTAAAATGGACTCATGTGCTCACCCGTACCACGCCACCTGCATACTCCTGATAGGCTATCCTATGCTGTCTTAGTGGTTTCATAGAAATTCTATCCACATGAAATTATCTTCTTTGTTGTGTGTATCAGGCTACATCTCCCACTAGAATATAAACCAAGAGCAGCAACCTTAAACATTCTACAGTGTCACCCTTACCTAAATAATACCTGGAAGAGTCTGGTAAATTCTCAGGAGTGCTGATAAACCGATGAGTGAATGACTGAATGAGGTATCACTCAAATCCTTCGGGATGCTATTCTGGAATCTTAAGCAAATAGTTATGACAGATGGAAGAGGGGAAGTCTAAGCCTATGTGTTCTTCAGTAAAAGAATTATAAGAGAACCTTCACACAGCCCAGACAATAAAAGTAAAGTAGGAAAGAGAATGGAAAAAGGTTTTCCAGCTCTATGAAATGAAGCAGAAACAAGAAGAATGTTGAAGATTTGTAGGGAAGAAGAATCTGATGACAAAGGGGGAAAAACCCAAAATAAATGAGCTGTACACAGGGACATATTCTGTCATCACTATGCCCCAGTAGGCTGGCAGAAAATCATAAATGTAATCCCAGCCTGGGCTACTTAGCAGGACCCTGTCTCAAAATTTTAAAAAATAAAGTTAGGACCACAGATGTAGCTTAGTCAGAAAGCTGTGAGTTCAACCTCCAGTACCACACACAGACCTAGGAGTTTGTTTTTTTTTTTCTTCTTTACTCAAGGAAAATTTATCAAGATCCCAAAACCTGAGAGGGATGTACATAAAGATAGGATAGATAGGGGCTGGCCTAATAGCTTAGCAGATTAAAGCAAGCCTGCTTAGGCAGAACATAGTGGCCAGGGTTTGATTCCCAGCCTACCATGCCAAGCCTGGCTGTGAGTGCACTGAGACCGAGATGGAGACTGGGTTTGGTGGCGTGCACCTGTAATCCCAGCACTTGGGAGACTGAACACAAGAGAATCACTGTGGAGTCTGATCTATCTACTGTGACCCTGCACTAAATACAGAAAAAGAAAAGGTTAGATAAAATATGGTATGAAAGAATCTGAAAGATGGAAAGACAAAAATTAGTTTAGATACTTTAGAAATTTTCACATATTAAAATCTATAGCACCAGAATGGACCAAATAGCTTAGTAGATTAAAGCACCTGCAAGTAGGTGCAGGGGCCAGAGGTTCCATCTGGGGCACCCTTAGGCAGAGATTGAGACTGGGTGTGGTGGCCATGCCCGTGCAATCCCAGCTCTTGGGAGGCTATAAACAGGCGATCACTCGAGTTTGATCTAGTAGTGAGACCCTAAACATCCTGTGGACCCTTCCCTAAAAACTAAACAAAAATAAAAATAAACCAAAAATGAGCAAATAAATAAAATCTTTAGCCCCGCACAATTTCTTCTAAACATTCAAAGACTGGGATTTTCCAGGATACCCTTTCAATGATTTTTTACAACTTTTAAAAATCATAAGGCTTGAAAAAGAGAAGAACACATTTTGACCTTGACTTACAAAAATAGGTTTCTGTACAATCAAGCTTCCAACTAATTACAGTTTGGTCAGCTTAGTGGTAACAACCAAAAAGATACTAGATGAAATCTTTTTTTTTTTTTTTTTTTTAAGAATCATACTGCAATCCCCTAGAAAGGGAGAGTTCTGAGTAGCAAACAAGGTCTTGTGAAAAGTGAATCATGCCAGACCAACTTAATTTCCTTCTATAATAGAGTGGCAGGCCGTGAGATAAAGGGGCAGCAATAGATGTAATCTACCTCGATTTCACTGCACTTCTGAATCTCTGCTACATTCTCATCAGTAGGCTGAGAAGATTGGCCCTTGCTGTACTACTATTAGGAAGGAGCATAAATGCCAGAAGGCTGCCCTAGAAGGATGGTTATCTGTGCCTCAGGGTAGCAGGATGCTTTCAGGGATGGTAGCGCATTGCGGTTCACAGAATCTTACAGAAAAACTAATCAATGACCGAGCAACAGGAGTGTAGATGTTTCTTGACCACCTCTGTCATCAATCATTGGATCTTGGAGTAATATATTCCTTTCTCTGGGAGGAATCAGTTTCACATTCTCTTAAACAGAAAACTTTACAATAGATTCTCTTTCAGTCTCTAGCTTTTCACAAAATACTTTGGTGAATGTTTTTAGCTACTTCTTCGTGTAATGCAAATGATGGTTCTTACATGATTCTTTTACAATTTATTTCCATGTTTCTCTTATTTCCAACTGGCATTTAATAAGCAAAAGTCATGTAGGAGAAAGGTGCTTGCTTCACCCTTTCACAGCAATTCTCATATTTACAGTTACTAATTTGTATAATAGTTCATTTGGATATTTTTCTTTTTTTTTTTTTTAGATATTTTTCAATATGTGCATGACAGAAAAGATTGATGGATGAATTTATTAAGAGACACTCTTATCTTTCATGGACCATACTCAATATCTACATCAACATTTTCTGCAAAGCAGTTCTAGTGCGCAGGAATATAAAGTGGGAGGATTGCAGTGAGCTTGAGGAAATACTAGGCTACATAGTCCCACCTAGAACATATAATGAAACCCTATCTCAAAACAAAAACAAAATTACAGAACAATGATAAATTAAGATGCTTCTTGTTAGGTTAAAAACAAAGATTATTATAAAGTCATATGTTTAAAGGAATATATTTAAGTTTGTACAAATTAATTATATTTACTATAAAAATTATGACAAAATGATTGACTATACTACAATAAATAAAAACTCAAATGGATAAACCTAGGCTTCACTTTCACTGATTTAAAATAAGCTTATTTATAAAAGTCTATAAAGTTGTCTCCATTATATAGTACATTCAGAAAGCTAATCATCCTTGATCAGTTCTAAACCATTCTTAATCCTTGTGATCTAACTAATTTCTCATGACTTTAGTCAGTTCATATAGGAACATATCTTTAAACTTCTTATAAAAGCCTAGATGGAATAACATTCTTAGGTGGTAATATGCTTATTGTTCATTACTTCACTTTCTAAGTTGGCATTTCAGATTAATTAAGCATTTGATAAAGCTCATGTTTATGCAAGTGTTTACAAATTAGAAAAGCTCTTAGCAGCATTTAATTTGTTTGAATATATATATTTAATTTGCTGCTTCTAATGGAAAAAAGCTTAAGGGAGTTTAAGAGTCATACCCTTATTGATAGACATTAAACATATGCAGAGTATAATTATTATTGCTAATATTTTACATTTGCTGTGTGTCAACAGTTAGGCACAGTAGGAAACCTTGTGTAATTCTATAGACAGAAATGTGGGCCATATGTGCTGGGCATTTGTATCACTGAATATATATATATATATATATATATATATATATATATATATATATATATTTTTTTTTTTTTTTTTTTTTTTTTTGCGTAATGAGGGATTGAACCCAGGCCTTTGTGCTTGCCAGGGAAGTGTTTATTCCACTGAGCCATCTCCCTGGCCCCAGAACATATGTATCTGTATGTGGACTTTCTCCTTGCCTTCTCAGTGAAATGTAGCCCTGCTTTCTTCACACTGGTGTTATAATGAGTACGAAATGCTTCTCCGATCCTTTGGCATGATACTTTTCCAATGACACAGAAATTCTGGACGTGGCTCAGAAACTGTCATGGCAAATACCATTCCAGTCCTCAGCCAGTGGCCAGTTTATCTCCAGGACTAAGATATTGAAATAAATCATTTAGCACACATTCTCATCCAGCTATCTTTCTGGAAATCACGCTAGGGTTTATGGTGATTGGGACTCTGGCTGATCTGACTGTCCATGCATAGCTTCTGGCTCCACGTCTAGAGCTAATAATGATTTTTTCTTTGTTATTTTTGGAAAACATTTGATCTCAAGATGAACAAAATCACATCTTAATCATCTAAGACTTAAACTCCTACCCTGTATCAGAATCTAGGCTGAAGGTTGGAAAGTTGAAGAAGATCCAGGACCTTTGCCTGGCGGTTTGTCAACTGGGCTACTAGAAGAGCTTCTGTCTTATTTTCCTAGCCCCTTTCATGCTGAACCCTCCCAGTGTATTGGCAAGCCACCCATTTAAAGGAACTCATCTAGAAAATAAAGCTGACCAAGTCAGGAGTCACATTTAGACCCTCCTGTGTTTGCACCATCATAAAATTAAAATCTAAGATTGCTGACATGGCTTTAGACATCCTTCCTCACTTGGCCTTTGTCCTGATTTATTTATTACTCTCTTTACTTGTGCTTTCTGATCCAGTGACCTCTACTTTTGTAGCCTATGCAAATTTTTGTCTTACTGTATCACTTCCTCTGTTCTTTTTCCCTCTCCCTCTTCCTTTCTCTGATAGAAATTCTCTCTCTACCTAGTTATTACTTTTTATTCTTCAAGACTCAGTCCAACCTCCCTCCCCAGTTTTCTAATCTCCATTTCTTCCAAAAAGCAGGCAAGAGCAGAAGCTACACAGTTAATGCCATCTGCTTATTCTGTAACTGCATTCAGTGCTTTTTCATATAATTATCTGTTTATTGTTTCAACTCTCCTATTGGACTGATGTCTTTGTTTCTGTTTTTAATCAATGACTGTTTTTCATTTCGATAATACTAATTAGTTTTCTTCTTTGAAATTTCCACCTGTTGTCTATTTTTCCATGATTTTTAAAATGATTACTATATTTCTGGCTTTATTTCTATATTTATCTTAGAAATGAGCCAAATATATTCAGCTTAAAGTCATCACTTAAAGATGTTATATATATATATATATATATATATATATATATATATATATATATATATATATATATATATCACTTTTTCCCACCTACTTATTGAAAGTTTATTCTTGTATATTATTACATACTGGAATTTGGGCTTTACGTTTTATTTTTATGGAACCTTCCTTGAACTCCTCAACATATGGCATTCTAATAAGGGCTTTTGGATCACACATTGCAAAACAAGGTCTTATAGTCTTGTGGCTGTGGTTTGAGTTCCTCATCCTGTAACATAATCAAACCTGAGGAAAGCTTGGTCCAGGCTTTGCTCTGAAATTGCCTGTTCTCTTCCTCTTATATTAGCTTCACTGATGCTTCAGGCACAGACATTAATGTTCTATTTCCCAGGAAGACAAAGAGTGCCCTGCCTGTGGCTTCACACAGTCAACCTAGGCTCAGCATTCATGAAATATTCAGCAATTTTAATTCCTAACACCTTATTAATAAGAAGATCCACCATGTACACAGTGCTTGCCTCTTCCTTCTAAAATGCAAAGCCCAGCCCACAGTGGGAAATGTAAATTGCAGAGAGGTCCTTGAAGCTTCGTCCCTTTCTACTTTCAGATTGTTATCTGTAGGGATGTGGTTATGTCTTTTTATTTTTCTCCTTTAAATATTTTACTCAATAACATTATATTCTTAATGAGAAAGGGGAGAATCAAGAAATAAATGTATATATTTAATTATTTACTGCATTTGTCTCTGAGGAAATAAGTAGGAGTGCACTTGAGGGGAATGATGAAGGATGGAATAAGTAGTTGACTAAAAAAATAAAAATGAAAATATGTTATCTATCAAAAATTATTAAACCCATGGAAGGAAATGTGAATAAGATAGAGACCTTGATTTTAAGGGATTAGAATAATACAAACTTAGTCTCCTTGATTCATAGAGCATGTGTGGCATATATTATATGTATAGTTGCTTTCTCATTGTAGGTAAAAGATAACTGAGACTCCCAAGTTGAAGGAGGAAAGGTCTGTTACAGCTCAGTTTATGGAGGTTCCAGTTGGTCAGCATGGCATGCTAGGCAGGAAGCAGAGCCTGTCTGTTCCTCTCCCTTTTTATTCCAACCAGCTACAAACCTGTTGGTGTAGTGCAGCCACCCACACTCAGGGTGGGTCTTGTTTTTCAAGTAAATCCACCATCCAAACTCAGAACTATGCTGAAGCAATCAATGGACTAACTGTTACACACCCACAAGCCAGTCACATACTCTGAAGTCCCACAATAAGCATGTTTGGATATAAGTCATAACAGTGTATCACAAACATTGTTTTTCTACTAGGAATATAAAGGGAACAAAAGAGATGAGGTTCCAGAATGCAGCACTCAGCTGGGGTAGGTACACACACATACTCTTACACACGCACACAGGCACTAATTTGTAACAATGTGGAGATCTAGAGGAGGAGGAGTCAGATTAAATTTCCTGAAATTTAATCTGCCTGAAACAGCTATGTTATTGTTAAACTGACACTACATGCTGAGATGGTTTTAGTCATTCGACAAGGAAAAATATTCCCAGCAAATATCCAAGCAGGCAGAAGTCCTAGAAGCAATGTGATGACGGCGCTTCTGATGTGTGAAGCTCTCGGTGCAGTGAGGTCTTGACTTGCCACCAGCCCTGCCCAGCTCTCGTCAGTCCATTTGGTGCAGAGATTTTATAGCGGAAAATGTCTTTCTGAGTCCCATAGAACATACAGATCTGTCTTTGGTCATCCAGGTATTACCTGAGTATTCAGAATCATTCGCAGGAACCTCCCAATTTTCATCTGTTTTAGGTCCTTTGATATGGCACTGCTCAGAGAGCTCTAGCTTTGAAGTGCTGATATAATTTTTCTTCCAAAGATCTCATGGCAGGCATCGCCAAAGTGTTTGGAATGCAACTGAACAAGTCACAGTGTATGTGACTCTTTTCCCTCCCAGCCACGCATGAGCTCTGAAACGATGACTTCCTCCTAAACAACATGGCAGATTTGGATTACACACTCACTCTTCCCAGTTGGCCAAAAATGAGTGAGGAGTGTGGTTCTGTCAGGTAGTTTTATCCTCCAAGGATGAAGCTATTTAACAAAGCAAGTCAAGGACCCGCTAGGCATTCTGCTGTCATCCAAATGAGACCTTCAGCAGATGTCAGGAGTTGAAATCCCATCACGACCCCTTTCCTCTGCACTGATTTTATGATCTGTGTCTGGTAGCGCACCATACATTTCCCGCATGCAGCCCTGCGTACTCATACTGAGCGTTGCTACGCTGTCTATCCTGCCCATATGCTCGCCAGCATGTTTTGCCTTCAGGTCTGAGGATTTCCATATTGGAGTATATCTTCATGACATTCCCCCATCTTCTACTTCTTGCCTAAACCACCTGTTTCTTTAGGCATGAGCTTATCCTTCCATGATAACCAAATACTTCTCCATCGAATTATAACACAAAGGTCCTGCTGGAAAAGTCCAGGGAATAGTATGGTTGCTGGCTCAGTTCCGATGTGATGTTTCCAAGGACCTCAACAGCTTTATGGTGAGAATCACCAATAATTCAATATTTAAACTTTCTGTGTTTGTTGAAACTCTGGATCAGCAGCAGGAACCATTCCTGTAAATTTGTTAGAAATGTGAAATCCCACCTACTGAAAGTGCATAGACTCCTTCAGGAGATTCACAGGGGCATCAAATTTATAGAGCAATATTCTGTTGCCCGCTCTTCTCGGTTTAGCTAAACCTTTTAAACTCTGTATGCTATAAAGCCTCCTGGGTGGGCTTCAGGTGGCTTTTGTGCAGAGCCACGTAGGATGCCTTAAGTCCATGTGCAAATCATCATTACAGTCCAGGAAAGACAGCATTTCATTTGACTTTTAATTCTTGACTCTTTGTGTTATAGACTCTCCCAGTGAGAGGCATTAATGTACCACTTTTTGACATTGATCCTAGCCGGATTCCACTAAGAAAGGTGCCAGGTCCCAGCCTACTACCTGCTTACTGATCTTTAAATGGCATTCTTAAATTTTATCATTTATTTTTAAAGGAATCATGCTTTTATTGTAAACAGTGCCAGGTTATATGAAAAGATAATCTTAAAAAAATCTCCCTTTAAAAACAATAAGCAGGGCTGGGCATGGTGGCGCATGCCTGTGATCCCAGCACTTGGGAGAATGAGGCAGGAAGATTGTTGTGAGTTCGAGACCAGCCTGAGCTACAAAGTGAGCTTAAGGCCAGCTTGAACTGCATAGTGAGACCCTGTCTCAAAAAGACAAAAAAACAATAAGCAAAACACTTAGGTAAGTGCAGGGGCCTGGGTTTAGTCCCTACTCCCAGGCACACTGAGCTGGCAATGGAATTTGGGCAAGGTGCCCAGCACTAGTAAGGCAGTAAACAGGAGGATTACTATGAGTTTGCGCTGTGTAGTAAGACACTGTACACAAAAAAGACTTTGAAACAATAAGCAAAACAAAAGAACGTTTCTAAATTCTAATTACATAAGTGCCAAAAATAAACATAAACTTTGAGCCTAAGTAAGGTCTTTTCTTTCATAAACAGAGATAGAATTATCAAAATGATGTTAAATATGTACCTTCTAGAATTTTTTTCTTGGCTATAATAAGAAGCCAAAAAGACTAGTGTAGGGAATTTTTACCATGCTAGGTACTTCAAATGTAATTAGGAATCAAAGCTAATCTTGTAGTCTAGCTTTTGGAAAACATTCTTCTGTCCATCTAAGACTAAGGCCCTCGTTTTATTGCTGAAATAGATAAGATCGTGTCAGAAAAGCGTGTTTAGTGTCTTACTAGAGTGAATTTTAGTAACTTCTTGAAGGAGATGTTTTTCTATGCATAAGCAACAGTCATACAAGGCAACTAACTTGTCCTGGTATGTTTTTGTTCCCATAAAATAGGGAGCCTCCTTATCAAAAGTGAAACCTTATAGTTTCAAATTTAGTATGAAATTTTTATTTGTGCCAGTTACATAGCTGCAAACAATCTCGCTACTCTACTAGGATCTCAGTGTTCATACTGGTACATTTTCCACACTGACAAGGAATGTACAAGAGCAGAACAAACATCGCCACAGCCCTGCAAAAGCTTTCTATAATAACACTGTATTGTTTTGGACCATTCAATCAATTGTAGACATGGTTTAAATGTACAGAAAAACTAAATGTAGTACATGGGAAAAATGACAAGTATTCTTTGCAGCCTAACTTCAGGATAAAGAGTTTAAGAGCAGATGTTTTGAGAGAAGAAAGTTTGCCTAGACTTTCTGTTGTATTTTCCTGGATAACTATGGTAATTTCCTTTTAGAAATTCAGAGATGAGTATTTGTCTCAACAAAGCATGCTGTATGCTAATTAAGAGTGGCCAAGAAGTCAAGAATTCCCTATGATCTTTATGGAGAGAAATCAATACCTGTATCTATTTTGATAAAACTCCAGGGCTTTACTGATGACTGTTAGAATACAGAAAGGTAGGCTTTTATGTTATGTTTCTTATAATAACGAGCAATCTGGGGTCAAAGAGAAGTCTCATGCAGAGCACAGAACAAAGGAGTAACTATGAACAATTGAAAAATAAATGCAGAATCAGATATTTATAATGCTGCTTAAAGCAAGGCTAATCTTTATTCAACATTTTTTACTCACATATGAAACTCCCTTTGTGTGGAGTCCTAGCAAAGGATGTATCCTTGATGTTCCAAGACCTCCATGCTAATGCAAGGATTTAGGGTTTTATAACACAGTGGGAGAGTGGGTGTTTATACACACAGACACACACACGCACGCACACACACATGTAAACACACACACATACACACTGTGTAAAGTCATAACAATGGATGTATTTCTGATAATCTAAAACCTGAATGCTGATGCAAGGATTTAGAGTTTTATAACTCAATGGGGAAATGGAAGTTTGCACTTGTGCACACACACACACACACACATACACACACACTTTTATTCCTTGCAGCATTTATTTGAATAGGAGTCCTTATTTTTTACTGCAATCTCCATTTGTTGCAATCTGTTGTTTAGGAGTGCTGGCTAGCCTCTCCTTCAGGTAAACAGCATAGATAGCTTTAAACACTAAGATTTCTTCCTGCATAACTTTATTGGATCCATTTGGATTGGCCTCAACCATTATTATAATCACTATTGCAAAAACTTCGAAGTATGTCTAATCATATTAGATCTTGTGTCCAATAAAATTATTGTATAATAGACTATCAGCAATTCTGAATGAAATCACAAAGAAATAGGTTTTTATTGCTATAAATTTCTAATGTGTTTTCAACAGATTTTTTTTTGAGGAGTGAGAGAAGGCAAGATTCAAAAAGTAAGTGAAATCTAGGAATGCTTCACATTTTGTATTAACTTTTCTATTAACTTTATCATGAAACCGTTATTCATGCCACAAATGGTGCCATTTTTCCCTAATGTAAAAGTGCTACAGTATAACAATAGAATTATTTCATAATTCTATTTGTGGTCATTAATGCATTTCCAATTGACTGATTAAACTGGTAATTCTATAGGACAACATAAAAAGCACATGAAATACATGCAGCCAATTTGTACCCCAGAGTAGAATGATAAAAAGCATTTATATGCCTTTCAGAAAATTAAAAGAAACTTAGTTATATCTCTTCACTAGTTGTCTTTATTTACTAGCAAAGAGTACAGCAGCAGCTTGTATTAATCATCCACCAGTATAAGTGACACTGAGAAATTTTTGTGTGTGTGATTCTAAGTTAATCCAACATGGACTTTTATTGGTTTTTTTTTTTTTCTTTTTTTTTTTTTCCCAGTGCCTTAGAATTTATTCACAATGCTGGCATGTGATCTGAAGTCTGTAGGAAAAAGAACTTCAAAATGTACCTTCTCCATCTCTGTTGTGGAGAGCTCTTTTCTTATAAGCCAGTAGGTAGTAGCAGCAACACATCTCTTCCCTTTGATAGCAGCCATACAGAGGATTGCTGCACATTCGGGTCCCTGCTGACTCAGGAGAAAGGAGATGACAGGAGCGGGTGTCTTCGACAGACCACTTGTGCTCAGGTTGCGCGCTGAACACAGCCCCTGGAAGGCTATCGTTTTTTAGGCTTCCTTTTCATTGGAAAGTAGGTCTTCACCTTGGACAGATGGTTCCATTATAGTAAGCAGCGCATAAATCTCGTGGGGCCGAGCCCACGACATTCTCTGAATGCCTGCTTTCTCCATCCTGAGAGGGTGTTGAAAGTGCCTGCATGGACACAGGAGCTACGTTCAGTTTAGAGAGAGCGGAGCACCCTGTAAAGTGTAAAGCTCTCGTGGACAGGCCATGTGTGGCCCCAAGACCATCCTCTGCAGTTCTAACAAAATGTACAAGTGGTCACAATACTGAAATGCTTGGTGGCTTTCTCCTCCAGCTTCTAATGCTCAAATCTGTATTGTAAATGCAAGAGTTTTCTTTTTCCTCTTCTTTTTTTTTTTTTTTTTTTTTTTTTTAAGAATTGTTATTCTCCCAGCATGAAAGCATACAATGTGAATATCTTGCATATAGTCAGGGGGAGGTAAAATTTCAGGGTTTTTTTGTTTTGTTTTGTTTTTATAAGTAAGGGATCATTCAGGTCTAGCTTTGGCAGCAGGCATTGGTTCAAGATGTAGTCAGAGGACTGAGAAGTGGGGCTTTTTTTTAAACTCAAGTGACTCTCCTTGTCTACTTTGCAAATGCACAATTGGAGGTTTTCTTTAAATTCTCAAAGGCAGTTGTAACCTCAAGGGTGATTTATTAAGACAGAAAGGCACAAGAACAGGAAGAACAGTAAGGCTTCATGTCGCTCAGTGCAAGCAGCACCTGGAGTAGCTCTCAAGCCCCAGAGACCCTTGAGGGCCTTAAATCATGGACACACATTCACTTCTTTATTAAAGGGCTGCATGTGAATTTATGCTGAATGTTGGGGTTAAGTTGGAAATCAGGTCTGTGCCAGAAAAGAAGAGGACAGAAAACAAATTTTCTCTCTTCACAGTTTCAACAAAAATTACTCAGCAACATTTTGTTAAGTTGTGCAATTGATAACCACTTGTCAAAGTATATCATTGTGTATACTTAGCAATGAGTTTGAGTGTACAAAAGTAATGAAGGAGAGATGCCCACTCTTAGCATCATATAGCTGTTACTTAATATTTAGAGGGCTGATGAGAATACAGTATACAAAATCATCAATGTTTAAGAATGACCTCTCTATCAAGCCATATTGCCAAATACCATAAACAACTATAAATTGTCAGAGCAGCTAGAATACACAGTGACCCTGTGTTCAACTAAGCATAGCATGCACCATAGTAATTAACCTTTGACTGTAGAAGTAAATTAATGCAGAGCTTTAAAAAAAAACACTCCTAGGCAAAAAAAAAAAAAAATCATTCTGGAAACATGATGCATAAATAACTAACAGTAACTTGACCTCTAAGCGTATAGCTAGGGGAGTTGTGTAGCATTGGACTAGGGAGGAACATGCGCTCATTAGGAGGGCTACTAAACACTAGACATGTTATATTTTACACTTAAATTCTGCCAGAGCCAAAGAACAGCAACTTGTGTTGTAAAGACAACAATGTCAGGTGTTCCAACCTATTTTAGTAACACCCCTTTATTACTGAAAGTGCCTCCGGTAAATGCCCAAATTGCCTATTTGCACTAAATAAAATGTCACTTTGTGAATAAATTAGGCATTTTATGCTACCTTCTGTACGTCTAATGACATCCGTTGTAATATAATGTTTGCTTGTCTGTGGAGGCAGGCTCTAGAAAGCAGCTTGCACCTGTGGCTTTTGGGAGATATTAAGTAGAGAATTTTCAGATTCACTTCTTGTAGAAAGTTACTGATATTCAGGGAAAGACTTGAAAAAATGTATCAGAGTATTTCTCCATACACCTCCAGGGTTTGAAGTCATAGTCCCTGCCCTGTGGTAGTTACTAAAAGCTTGCACTTCATGTGTTTCACCTCGATTCTGGCATAAGTGTGTATAGCTTTACATTTGTTCTAGTAGTTTGCCTTGGTAGCTTTGACAATGCCTCTTTCCTGAAGCAACACAACATCTGTTTTATTTTGTGTGTTCTTTGATTGCAAATAAAGATTAAATTTTTTCATGACCACCAGAATAGAAAGATACATCAGATAAATACATCCATCCAATAAGCTTGCAAAGTTGCAAAATTTACCCAAAACTTGTACTATTATTGTTTTCAAAACTTGTATTATTAAAAGATGAATTTCTTATAGCTATATCAAAACCCATTTTGATGTGGTTTAATATTGTTTATTATTTTTATGTATTTGGTACAGGGTCTCACTGCCCAGGTTGGATTCATGATGATCCTTCTGCTTTCAGCTTCACTGGCACTAGGATTACAGGCATAGACTACCACACTGGGTCTCAGTGACCAGCTCAGAGCCCTTGCGGACTGGGGCCAGCATGGCATGCGGGACTGGGGATCAAACCCTGGTCCTTGTGCTTGCCTAAGTAGTTGCTTAGTCCATTGAGCTATCTTACCAGCCCCCATTTTGATATAATTTAACATTTTTTTTCCCCTCTTAGAAGCATTGTTGTATGGAACTTTTAGGTAGAAATAGCAGCAAAGTGTTAATGTTTAGTATGTCTGTTCTTCTTTTAATGTTAAAAAATGTTAAAGGTAGGACCCAGGTAAGTGACACCCTAATAACTTATGAAAAAAGAAGATAGATGAAAATAGTTAATTTTTCCTATTCCAATGATCATCTAAAAATATGAATGAGTAATAATAAACATTAACAAAAATGCCATGTACTATTAATTACTCATATTATTTTATGTGTTTTATATCTTTGAGAACTTACAACAAATTCAATGACAGGTAATGATTCTTTTCTAATTTTTCAGATGGAGATAGAAAGACACTGTAACAAGGAAAATAAAAGTTAGCAATAGTCTTCTTGTTAAGTCAGACTCTGATAGAAAATCCTTTGACATAAGAGTTCTATAGGATTTTATTTTTATGCATAAAATCTTTGCATAACCTCCTTGCTGTTAGACCTTTAGTTGACTTTACATGACAGAGAAAAACACAGGTTTAATACATAAATAGGAAACTTTTCTTCTTTAAAATTCAGATATAGTTCAGATATAGTTACTTTCAAGATTTAGAAAATATCACCAAGACCTGATTCCTTAGGTATGTCTCAATTCTCTCTCAGGCTCTACTTCTTGACGTAAGGGACTCACAGTTTTAATTCTAAATATTTCCATGTTCGAGCTCTATTGAAAAGAAAGTTCTCCTCTCTAAAACCTTTGAATAAAAAAATCTTAGGCCCAATCAGTGCTTTCCATGCCAATGATTACAGACACAGGATGGAATGCATTTATTGGATACCATATATCTGGTGTCTGTAACATGCTATTTTCTGTACCTCTAAATTAACTACATCTAATAAGAGTGAATTATATAAACTGTTTGCCAGTGGAAAACTGCAATTTTATATTTGGAAGAAGAAAAGAGTGAGAGAAAAAGTACTTAACACCCAAAGTTGAAGGAACAGGGGCTGGGGAGGTGGCTCAGTAGAATAAGCACTTGTCTGGCAAGCGCAAGGGCCTGAGTTCAATCTCCAGTTCCACCAAAAAACAAAAACAAACAAACAAACAAACAAACCAAAGTTGAAGGAAGAAAGGTTTATTTCAGCTCATAGTTTGTAGGGTTCAGTCCAGAGTCTGCTGGCTTAAAAAGACAGAATGGCCCGGCAAAGGGGCATCACAGAGGACAAGTAGTTCACAGCAGGCAGAAGGCAGCAAGCAGTGAAGCAGAAGCCTCTTACCCATTCAAGGCTACTTGGTTTTGGGGGGGGGTTCCACCCACACCCGGGAGAGGCCTCACCATTATCCACACCCAGAAGTATGCCTAACCAGCCAATAGACTGATTTAGTCATCACACAGCCTTAATCCCAGCACCACAGAACATAACCCCAGCATCACATACCCTACATTAAGCCACCACTGAGCATGTGAGAATTTTGGGTGAAATCTAGACATAAGCCCTGAACAAGATGATGCTGAGTATGAGGAATAGCTGATATCCAGCACAAAGTTTGGTGTCACTCCTCATTTCTAAAGTGGATGAATGATAACCATGTCACAGCCTTGGGGGACAGCAGGGAGCTAGTGTGTGTCAGGTGGAAGTACAAGGGGCAGCATCTAATCCACTGGCTTTTGTTTCCTTTCATCTTTTTCCTCTTCTTTTTCTCCTATGAGCCTTAATTCATATTTGCTTTTCATTTTTCATCTTTTATAACTATCAGAATCATCACAGATACATAAATAATTTGTCATGAGTTTAGGCCTACAGTAAATGATGGCACTACTGTTTTTATTCCTGTATAAGCCAAGCCTTCCAAAAGGAATTGCGTGATGCAGACCTGGCTTAGAGTATAACACCTGAAGATCATGCGCTTCAAAAGAGGGTAACCCGATTCTTGGCTGAAGGTGAATGATTCTAAACAAGACTGCACATTGTACTGCTGGGTTTTGGGATCCTTTTGTGATCTCATGGAGTCCAGGTTTTAAAGTTAGTAGTCACTTCCTCCTCTGATTAAGTTACTCTGTTTTCAAGTGCCACCCAGATAAAAGTGGTTCACTGCCCCTCATAAACTGTCTCCCAGAAAAGAAGATGAAGCTCAGCCTACTCTTTCGTCACACTTCAGTGTGATAGTTACACGTTTTGTGACTTCTGGAAAATACTGAAGGACAGTCATGTTCTCCATCTTGGTCTGACTGTATAGGTCATAAAAGCTCATGCATTATCACCAAGGTCTCATTCTGGGATTGAGTTGTCGATTCACAACTTCTTCATCACTACAACATCACAAAGTATATGAGTGAAATTATATTTAGTGATTAAACATGATTAAACAGTCATTCTTTTTCCTATACCTTGATCAGATTCACTGTTTCATTCATATTTATTATATTTTTGTTTTATATATGTGTTAGGCTCAACAAAATGAGATTAGTCAAAATTATTTGTAATGTATATTGAAAGGCTCAAAAACAACAAAAAAAAAAGCATTGAAGCTTGGGATGTAGTTTATTTGATGCCTTAATTTACCTTAATTTGTGAGATAAATTCATGGTGAAGCAATGGACCTGTCCCAGATGGGTCAGTTTCACTTCTGACAAATGAATAAAGCCACAGAGGAATGGAGATGGTAACATTAACTCAGCTCGTTCTTCCCGTGTGTCTTACTTTTTTCACAGCTGAGACAAAATGCACTCCATTACCCCGCCTTTTGTGCTAAGTTTTGAACCTCTATGTCCTACCTTCTGGGTTGGATTGTAAATCCTGGAAAAGCAGTATGGTCCTCACTTCATCCTGTTCTCATTGCTATACCCAGAAGCTCACATAAGGACTTTTTTCTTTCACTTGGAGCAGATGTTGAAAATAATAATAGTGACCACAGATTGAATTTCAGCTCTGTGTTGCATTGAAATGAGACTTTTGGTCACTTTTAGATGTCATTTTCAAAAAAAAAATTTTAATAAAAAAATCTTTCATGGGATGTGAGAATAGTTCAGTGGTATAGCACTTGCCTTTTCTGCCTGTGTGGAGTCTGGGTTTAATCCCACCACAAAAAAAAGGGATCAGAGTAGGAAAGGGAAAGGAGGGAGGGGTGGGCAGGAAGAGGTGAAACAAGGATGATTATGTGATCGTTGGTATCTCCCAGAGAAATACAGACTTATAGACATCAAGATACTTATCCAAAGTAGTAAACAAATGTCTAAGCCATTCCCTCACTAATCTCCAAATACTATGACTACAATTAACTTAAATATCAGAGCCTTTGGATATCTTTTTGTACCATAAGAAAGTTGCATTTAAAAAAAAAATTCTGCACTGAAGGCTGTCAAATTTGTACTTCAGAATACACTTTCAAGTGCACCCTGAGCCACTCAGAATCAGGCCTCTTCCCTGCACTGTCCTAACAGTCTTAGCACCTCAGTATTACTGCACTTGCTTTGTCATCTGTTGGGCATCTGCTAGACTGTGAACCGATAATGAGGTTATATGGTGTTGTATTTGTGGGTTTTCCCTCAATTCTCACTACAGTGCCAGATGTATTCTAGCAGGGACTGAGTAGGTGACATTTGTATGTATACATAATAAAATGAATTGATCAAACTCCATAGATCATTAAATGCATCAACGAATGAGCAGGTTAGATGGTGCCACAGAAATTTCCCTGGAGAACACTGGCTCACCTCTCTTGGGTGGTGTTACAGTTTGTGTCTGGTTGTCCCCTCAAAGCCTCATGCAGCCATAGCACAGCTTCTGGAGCTTGTGATTGACTCTTAGTCCCATGCTGGGATTGCAGGTGTGAGTGCTGAACCCTGACCCTGGCGTGGGGAATCTGCATTACAGTGTAAGGAGGGGAGAGAAGCTGGCAGCTGCCCGAGATGTTGCCATGCTCTTGCTTTCTGCTCTTTGCTGCTCTCAGGAATGGTTGTTCCCCGTCATGCACTGCTCTGCCTTAGAGCCAGCCCAGGATGGACTGAAATCTCCAGTGACTGCGAGCTAAATATACCTTTCTTTCCCCAATTTTGAGTGTTGGACATTTGGCCCAGCAATGAGAGAAGAGTAACTGAGACAGGTGAATAATTGCAAATACTGCTTTTTCTGAGACAGGAATACTTTAGACCTTTGAATAATGTGGTATCTTATTTAGGGATGATTGCCCATGTGCTGCTACCACTACTTGCCAATGTCCCTTGACTTATGTTTGTTGATATCTCATTCCTCATTATTGTATCAAAAATACAGCCCGAGGTGAATGAGACCTTGAACTTTGAGATTCTACCTCTAGCTATTTTATTTTTTTGTTTCTACAGCAAAATACCCAAGGCTGAGTGCTGTATTTATTTATTTTCATGCCAGGAATGGAACTCAGGACTTTGTGCACTTCAGGCAGGCACAATGCCCTGAGCTATGTCCCCAACCCCTGAGTATTTCATCAAGCATTTCATTAGCTCATTGTGTTGAACACTCAAGAGGGTGGTGACTGAGACTGCCCAGCTCTCATGATGGTGTCAAGGAGATGAGAGACTCACGTGACAATGGTCATAGTAGTTGTCATGTATGGAAGAGTCAGGTTTGTGCTGCCCAGCTGGGAGGACAAAAATGGCGGCATGATGACCCAAGCAGCCACACACCTGAGAGGCCAGCACCCTCTTTCTGTCAGCATGTAGCCTCTCCCCAACCTCAACCACTCCCAAGGAAAGTACCGGTCTCCCCCAGAGGTGTTGACAACTGAATAAGCTCCCAGGAGGCCCCACCCTGTGCAGCTTCCCCTGCCGCAGCACTGTCACACTGGAGATGAACCCTTCAAGACACCTGCTTCTAGGGACATCAGACACCGAAACCATAGTGGCTTTTCTATTAGAAATGAATATTTCTGTGGGACATAAATAAATGAGAATATGGAAATCAGCAACAGTTGTCCACACTTCAAATTTGTCTGCCAATTCTAAAACAGGCCTCAAATCAACATCTTCTGAGCATTTGTTTAGTAGATTTCATTTAGGCAGAGTGTCAAAGTTGTGACACTATGCTTATGAATGAGCATGTGGAACTGGGCAGGTTGCGCCAGTCCTGAAGACCATACTGCACGAAGCACACATTAATACACGTCTGAAGACTCAAATACTCACCTCTGCCTTACAGGCTAGAAATGGGTGCTTCATAGTCTTTTTTCTAACTCACTAAATTTGTTTATTTTGAGTATTTGTAGGTTTTTTTTTCTTATTCTAGCCTTAAATAGGTGAAACACAGCAACTACAAACTCCCTTAGGGAGTTGCTGATTTCTTATCTCCATTTTTCTCAGCGATGGTAAATTTCATTTATCTGAAAAATCACTGCATAAGCCCTTTTAAGCTATTTTCATTTATGTATTTGGTACAGGGTCTCACTACACAGCTCAGACTTGTAGTGATCCTCCTGCTTCCAGCTTTCCCTGTCCTGGGATTACAGGCACATGCCACCATGCCTGAACTTGATCGCTAGCTCAGAGCAGCCCAGGAGCAGGGCTGGCATGGCATGCTGGACTGGGAATCAAACCCCAGTCCCTGTGCTTGCCAAAGCAGCCTCTTAGTCTGCTGAGCTATCTAGCCAGCTCTTTTAAGCTGTTTTTCTTAGCTGGAGATCTATTTCTTTTTATTTGGGTATTTGTTTCTTTTTCTTTTTCATTTTTAATGCTTAATGTGGTGTTTCCATAGCAAACACAATACAAAGCTGGAAAATTTTCTCAGTATTTGAACAGTTAGATGATCTAGTAAGTATGGTCTGCTAGTTCATTAAATAATGAAGCTACTAACTTAAACTCAATGTCATATATGTGTATTTGTGTTTAGGTATATTTATACAATAATTATTTCCTTATTTTGCAGTATGTGAAATTTATATTGGGCTACAATCAGTCTCCAAATACATGACATTCAAATAGATATAAAAATAAAAAATAATACTAAACAGCACAAAACAAATAATATATGCAGTTAATTAATAGGTTATCTTTGAGAGCTGACCAAATAGCTCAGCGGATTAAAGTGCCTTCAAGCAGGTGCAGGGGCTGGGAGTTCCATCCGGGGCTTGCCAGGACAGCCCCACCCCCAGGGCATGCAGAGCTGGTGACTGAGACTGGGCATGGTGGTGAGCACCTGTAGTCCCAGCACTTGGGAGGCTGCAAAGAAGAGAATCGCTTTAGTAGTGATCTAGTAGTGAGACTCTGAACACCCTGCTGACCCTTCCCTAAAAAATACAAAGCAAAAAGAAATTATCTTTGAAATAATGGAATTTATATTTACCATCATTGCTTAGCCTAGATCGATGTATCTTCATCCATAAGTAGAAGGTGAATCTGTTAGTTCCACGTGCATCCTCTCTTTCTCTCAACCCCTCCATCCCTCCCTTCTTCCCTCCCTTCCTTCCATCTCTCTCTCTTTCTTCCTCGCCCCCACCATTCTGTCAACTTATATGAGGGTAACTAGTGATTGGCTGTAACAGAAAGAATAATGTTTTTATAAATCATCATTTTTATTAAATTTTTAAAAAATGATTTCTTAGTCACGGCTCTTTAAAAGTACTGGAGGCACTTGCGTAACTCTGTTTCTATCATTGTGTAATCATAGCCAGACTTTCTTCATTAGGGAATTAGCTAAATGTGCATTTGGCTGTATGTCCTGTTTGGTGAACACAGCAGTCAGACTTTCAGGATGTTGTGATTTCTATCCTTTTGCTGATAGATAGACTTACTGTCCTCATAATTGGTTTATCCCAGTAGATGCTCTCCTCAGAGACCATGCAGTCACGGAAAATATCACCCAATTTCCTTCCAAGAATTGTTGGAAGGTTTAATCAAGAAATGTTTGTGTGATACATGGAGGAGGGAAGCACTCTCCAGTGGCAGAGAGAGATGATTATTACTGGAATTAGACTTTACAAAAATCTCTAATCGTCATCCAAATGAAATGAAGAGATGGTAGAAAAATCCTAGTCCAATTATGACAAAATTTTCCAAATATATTTTGCCTTTCACTGGAGACAAATATTTTCTTCTGTTGATGTTAGTTCCCACTGAGGGCCTCACATTTCAAACCAGCTTCCAGAACAAAAGAGAGAGAGCATTAAATTTAAGGATTTGACTTCATCTCTTCTATGCTTCTACAATTCTAAATTGCCTCTAATTTCCTTCTTTCCCCATTCAGTGTAGGCATGGTGTTTTTCACAGACTTTGCTTTTTTCACTAATTAGTTGGTAGAATTAAGTTTGCAATTACCCAACTGAAATATTTTAAGAAAATGTGTCAGGTATCAGAAAAATAATTGAAAAGCATAATTTAAAGAGTAACTTTGACCTTGCCTTGTACATTGTAATATTTAGATTCTTGCTGCACATAACTGATATCTGACTTAGACTGAGTTAAGTAAAAATTCAGATTTGTTATAACGATACTTTGGTCACTCATGAAGCTTCTCAACAGGAAATACAGCTGAGCTTGATGAACCAACAGGGACACAGTTAAGCCCGTGTAGGACTTTCTTTTCATATTTTCTCTCCAGGGGTAAGGGTTAGCTTTCTCTTGCTTTCTGAGAAAGAATTTTGGGTGATTCTCTTATCCTCACCAAAGGAAACCTGGCTGCCAACAATTTCTGTAAGTGCCACACGCTTTCCAAATGGGACTGCCAACCTAGTTTTAGCTCCAGAGCTCCTAGGGAAGGAATCTTTGAGTACTCTAACTCTAGTTAGTCTTATCATTTATTAGTCAAATTTGCAAGGAAGGATGGGCTTCAAATACAAATTACATAAATTAAACGAATAAAACAGAGGTTATGGGAGCACTCTCCTGGAAAAAAAAAAAAAAGTACTTGTTAAATTGTTCTGTAAATATCATATACTGTACCTCTAAAACATAATTTTCAAAAAAAAAACCTACAAGATTTTTTACCTCAATATAAAATAGAAGAATAACATAGTCAAGTAATACTATATTTATTCTTATAAAACAGTGGCTTAACATTTCAAAAATTAATTAATGATTGTAAGTTTTTACAATAATCAACTTCATCAGACAGTGCCAGCACAAAAAGATAATTTCCTTTTTATTTATTTATTTTTAATGTTTTTAATACAGGGTCTACCAGGTCTCATTATACAGATTGGACTCCTAGTGATCCTCCTGTCTTCAGCCTCCCAAGTGCTGAGAATACAGGCACACGCCACCATGCCCAGTCTCAATTGTAGTCTCTGCATACCCTGGAGAAGGAGCCAGCATGACATGCAGTTCCGGGGATCAAACATTGGTCCCTGAGCTCTGCCTAAGCAGGTGCTTTAGTCCACTGAGCTATCTGGCTGGCCCAAGGATAATTTTCCTAAAGGAATTAAGCCTATGCACGGAATGTGTCCTCCAAAGCTCATGTATATTTCCCGTATTACATGGATGAAACCCTGTGCTCAAATTGAAGGCATTGCAATAAGAAAAATAGGTTAGTAGGACTATACATTTCGTATTAATGAATAATGTTCAATAATACAGAAAACATATGATGAGAGGATCCACAGATTATCAGGAGCATAGAAGGAAGGGACATGAGGTGAGGAATGACCCTAAATGGAGTCCTGGAGTAGTCACATCCAAAGCTACACCTACAAAAAGATGATAAAGGAATCAAATCATGAAATGGAGTGGGAGCTGTGTTCGACTTAGCAATATCAGATGATGCAGGATTTGAAAATCCAGATAAGGACCTTGGGGTTAACTAATCATTGTAGGAAAAGGACATGCAAGTAATATAATCTACTACGCCCAGGACTAGGTCTATTTACCATTCCTATTAGCATGGGACCAAAAGTTATTTTCTAAGTAACTTCTTGCTTATTTGGTACAAAAGATATTCCAGCATTCTGTAATTATGCACCTATCCTGTTCCATAGCTACATGTGTCTGCAGGTGGGAAAATAAAAATCTGCTAGTTCCAAGAATACTTATTTCTACAGAATTAACTATTTGAACCTATTTCCCTTCTTGCTCCAAGAATGCAGAACGACATTCACTTTTTGCTAATCACTTGCATCCCCCCTCAGATGCTGGCTTGCAATTATAGACAGGCTGAGTTGCCTGGCTTTCCCTACCTTGACTTACCCTAAAGCCATCTGAATTTTCTCGTGGGAATTTTCATTCCCAGTTACTGACTCTGTTCCCCCATCAGAATCTGTGGTTCTCATTATTAAAAGCTCAGCCTGAGGCCTTTCCTTCTGGGCTGCTCATTCAATTGAACAGGGGTGGAGGACCCCATCTGTCACAGCCTCCCTCTCTGTGCAGTCATGACTGGTGAGTACAGTCCTGCTCTTCACATTTATGTTCATGCGTTCTACTTAAAATATCCCAAGTGCAAGTCTCTGGACAGTATCATGTCTCCTCACAAGTATTTATTGAATAGAATGATACTAACTTCAATCACAGGAATAGCAGATGGAATTGGTCTGCCTTCCCCTGTGCAATGTTTTCTATGAATTTGGGAATATTTCACACACACACACACACACACACACACACACACAATTTTTCTCAGTAACTTGTAAAACGTGATGTGTCCTGAAACAATTTTAAAAATCACAACTCAGAAACACACTTTCTGAATAATAAAATGAATCAGCTTTAAATTCTAGCCAGTCAAGAAATTGGTCAATGAAATTAAGATATAATAATTTCATGAAAAATCTATCTAAGGTTTAAAAATATATAGAAAAACTAATTATTTGTTACTTGTCTTCAATGGTTGGTTTGCTTTAGCTAGTACCCGGGTCTCTTATTTGGTAAGAAAAAAAAAATTCCCCTTAATAAAAAAGTTATTGTCATTCTGTTTTACAAATTCAACACCTCCATGCTTTGGAAAGAGTTTCTATTTATTCATAGGCTATTTCCCAGTATGGTAATGCAGGCAATTACTAAAAACTGCAACTGTCACTTAGCAAAATGTACTTGTTGAATTATAAGTCTAGGATGCTTTGCTGTTTTTCTCTCATCTACTGGTTACAAGGAAAGTTTAAAGCCATTTCTGCTTTTTCTTTGTGTTATAAATGTCTTCTGAACCTCTTCCATAGTTTGTGCTGTGAGAGTGTGTGTGTCTGTGTGAGTGTGTGTCTGTGTGTGTAAGGCATACGCACACAAGCTGCCTTTTCCAGAGGCTGCTTGGCGTTCTCCACTTTCTATCATCTTTCCTGAAGTCTTTTCCCCTTTTCAGGTTGAACTGTTCCTTTCTTATTCTACCAGCGCTCACCTGTACTCTGTCCTATTTACCCCTTACCAACTGTCCTTGTGCACAGATTTATCAACTTTGATTTCCTTTAGTGTGTTGTTTGCTCAGGTAGCACACCCCAAGAGTTCCATGGCAGCCTTGTGCTGCAGCTGCTGGGCTGGTGCTGAGGTAGGAGTGAGCCGTTCAGGATCTGGGGCCTCATTTCCTCTGCCTGAGATCTATGTGAACTTTAGAGATATTTCATGTAGTTGAAAGATCATCGCCTTTGCTGTCTTGTAAAATCTGATCATGTCTTGAAACACCATTAAAATCACAATCCCAGGAAATTCATTTTAAATATTTACTCTTAAAATCACAATCCCAAAGCTTTTTATGATACAATGTGTGTTTGGTGACCTAAGGCAAGGCTTTATAATGTTTGAGAGCATGAATTCCTTTAGACTACACCAGAAATGGCTTCACAAAAGTTTTTTCTATTTTTTTTATATGGGCTTTACTTTTTGCAAGTCATCATAGCTTCCTAGTAAAGGAGAGAAGGTCCTGAGAGTTTCCTGAACCCCCTTGTCCCTTTCATGCACTGCCTCATTTTCCCCCTACACCCCTCATAAGCAACACCGCCCCACACACGTACCAGTGGTGCATCTCTTACCTAAGGAAGTTTACACTGATGCAGCATTGACCTGGGCTTCCACCACGTATGCTAGGCTTTCTCTTGGTGGTATATGTATTGTGGGGTTAGACAAATACATGATGCCATATTCCAAGCACTATAATATCACACAGACCAGTTACCTCTCCAAGAAAATCTTGTTACACACATTTCTTTGCTTTCCTTTGCTACATTTCTTTTTGAGTGAGAGTAGCTTCATAGGTTTTGTCTTCTGGCTTAATGAATCTTTTACATCTGTGATCATAATCGCGTTGCCCAATGACCACCAGAACCCAAAGGAACATACTCTGATAAGGCTGTTAAGGTACACTGGAGGTGGCGTTTATTCCAGAACTGCAGTCAGAGTGGAGCTCCAAAAGGATTCCTTCTTGGAAGTTGTCCTCTTCAATACTTTCTCTTGGCAACAACTGCTACAATGATGATAATGAAAAGCCCTTGATGTTAATGATGGAGAAGCCAGTGCTGGCTGCCTAATAGGCTGTATGAGCCAGTCAGCAAATACTCAAAGATCAGTGTTATTTTGTATGCTTATTCCTTCTGCTATCAACCAATAAGAGATGCAACTTCCCCAGTGTAGACTCTAATTTCATGGTAGAGCCTGCCTCATCACCTCCTGGGTTCAAGGCTGTACCTTCAAGTGGAATATGCAAGTTATTTGGGAACATGGCTCTATTTATTGAATCTGGATTTGCATGCAACTGAAACTCATCTCTCCTTTTCAAGAAAGAAAGCATCTTTGTAAGAATAGCAAAAGAAAGTGAATCACGTAATAGTTACTAAGAAATGTTCATCAGCTGAAAGTCCATTTAGATTTTACTGCTCTTAGTTATTAAATGTGGTCTGTTATTCATTCTTGAAAGCATTTGCTTAGAACCCATGGCTTTTGGAAAGTTGTGACAGAGTGACAGACGCTGAATACTTATGTATTCTTTTCATAGATTTGCTAATAAATTTGTCCTTATGATATTATGCATTTTGGTACAGTAATTAACCACAGAGAAATACACAGTCAGAAATTATCAACAGTTAATATGGAGAAGTGGAATGGATAGTGGCAAAGTTTTTATTATAATGTATGCAATAATTTTCACTTTAAGTAAGCCACCTGAAAGTCATTATATAGAGAATTTGAGGTGAGCATGGTCATGGCTGACATACATAATGTATAAGTCCAGACAGGTATTGAAATTAAGAAATCCAGAGGTAGAAGCTTTATCTTTATCCCCCAGTACAAATTTTAACACTTTCATCTTGCACATACACTTTCAGTGTCCCCTAAAGGGGTTCATTTAGATCTAGACCCTTTAGTCTGGCTTTCATGCCATCCCTGAATGAGGGGACCGAAAAGATTTCTGTATGTCCTTTACTTTAGACACTGTACTTTTATAAATCATACAAGAATCATGCTCAATATTACACATTCTGACAGGGAATCTAAGGGTATCATTTGAAGCTTGTTAATTACATGATCTATTAAATCTTTTCAGAGTGTGTGACATATATATATATATATATATATATATATATATATATATATATATGTTTTTTTGCTTACTCATTTTTTAAAGGATTATGGGTGGTAACTTTGGGACACAGTAAGTCAGGGATTCCTTCATAACATAACAAGACTAGTTTATTGTAAAGAAATGAAAAGACGCAACCTAAGCAAACAAAAGGTGCAATATCAAGCATTCAATATAAGCTATACACAAAGAAATATTTCTTTTTGGAGCATGAGCTTGCACTTTGGTCTTGGAATTTCTCTAATGGTTAACAGCAGGACTCAAACTTTATGTGTAAACATGTTTTAAGGCTTCTACTTGAGGGATTTGCTGGTAGTTCTATCAGTTGAAGCCTTCCTTGTTATGTAATTGTTGATTGTTATTTTGTTATTATTGCTAGATTACAGGGCACAAGTCTGAAGGGACTGAGGTACATGCCTTCCATCTAACCTATTTTGGGCAGAGGACAGAGGAAGGGTGATACTGCTCAATGTAGCATATCTAAACAAATGACTTGGCCCTTAGCAAGTCTAGTGTTAAATATTTTATGTCACTAACAAATGCATCTGTGAGACCTGCATCCATATAATATTCTTCTAAAATATCTTTACAATGTGCCCCCCTTATTAAAAGTATTTTCCAATAGACATTCATCTGAGTTGTCACAAACATATGAAGGCTTCCATATTTTTGCTTGGTTAGATAGAGTTCATTTGGTGGGCTGGAACTGAGATACAGAAAGTCTACTTTCTGATTTAGAAGTGAAATGATTGGTCTTGTATTTGTGCTGTCTCTTCTCATTGAAATGAACAGCAACTGTGATAATTACCGAATGTCTATGTTTATATAAAACATCCCAAATATAGACATTTGCTACTATCAACATATATGCCGGCTTTTATAAATGCACTTGGCATGTTTAGTAATTATCACTGAAAGTATTTCCATGAACTGGAATGTGGATGCTGAAAATTCTATCTAACAAAATAAGAGTACTGCCTTGTCATTATTAACATCTCAGAAATATGTTTGAAATGAAGTGAATTCCAAGACAAGATTTTTTTTTTGTCTAGAATGCTTTATTCATTGTACCCTTAGTTTTTATCTTGTTTAAACTCTGCCTTAGATTATTTTATTAAATTGTGTCAGTTTTTAACTGTGAAGCTCAGAATACCACTGGTAGTCCCAAGATCGCCAAGTGCTTAGTCTCTAAAATGGGCCAGGTGCTTTGCTTTGCACTAATATGGAAAGCATACAGCTTCAAAGATTTATTCTATACTCCACGTGTCTTTAGAAACTGTAGAAGTGACATTTATGATGACATTTTTAATGAGTTAAAGGAGTTGATTATTACAGCTGTGTGAATGTCTTCTTATGAAATATGTTCCTTTAGGCAGACACTGCATATATTTTTCTCACCATGCTCCCCCGACATCTGCCACAATACCACATCTGATATATCTGATGCGTGATTGAGCCTCACAGTATACTAAATTTGAGTCAGGCCAAACAGCACAACCAAGTCTCTCCTCCCTTTGGGATCTTGCCCTGCAGGAATGAAGTCTGAAGTCCTTAGAAACAGTAGTGGAGAATGGATGGTTCATCAGGAAGGAGAAACACAAGCTCTTGATAGCCAAGAGGGGCTCCAAGGGAGGCACTAAGGAGCTGCCCACATTCAGGGCTTTATATGCAATTGGTTGGGCTATTTTAGCAGATGTGAGAAAATCAGACATGAAACAATGTCATTACCCCTTTTAGCAGGACTGCCGGAGAAGCAGAACTCCTTTGCACCCCAACTTCCCACAGCTTAGCTTAGTTCACTCAGCCCCTTGTCCTTGAAAACAGCAGGGGTGACATTGTTATCTGCACCTCTGATGTTCAGAGAACAGGCTTCCTTGGCTATCTGGCTTTCTGGATTCCTGGGCCCAGTTCATAACCCTTCTTCCCTTGTGTTCCAGTATTCCCAGAGCTTACCTTGGTTTCTTGAGCTCCCTATCCCAACTGCCCATGTTGCCTCACCACTGTTGTAATATAATACAACTATACTCTTCACATAATGACCAACTTAAAAAAAATATATACCACATGTTTATTTTATGCTTTATGGTATCTGATTTGCTCAAACAGTAAGCAAGTTTCATATCTCCCCTCACTGGGGCCTCCCTCTAAGGTCCTCATCATTAGTTGATATTTATTGAGTGTTTGTTATCATATAGCTTTGCTGTTTAAAATATTCTTCCTAAAACATGAGACCATATAATTCACATTAAACACAATTCTCTATCAGATGCATAAATGTTTCAAGCACTGGATTGTACACCACTGCTTGTTGGCTTGGGATGGCCGCCTTCCCATCCCTGACCGGAAAGCCCCAGGAATATTGATCGGGAGATACTCTGACTACAATTCATGCCCTCTTAATAGCCATCATGTGAAATTTACAACCCTATCGTACACTTTAGAGAAGATTCTGCAACTTGCCAGTTCACTTTGTTTGCAGTAGTCAAAGCCCTGGAGGCATCAGCATTTAACTGTGATTTGAAATTGCTGAAGTGGGCCGTTCCACCAGGCTGGGTGGCCTACACAGCAAGTCTAATAACAGAAGACGCCTGCTTGGGGGGAAATGGCCAGACAAGCTGTATTGGGATTATCCTCAGGGAGAAGGCATTAATGCCTGGAGAAACTGCTTTTCTCCTTCACCCTCTACCCCCACTCCTCTCTTTCCCCCTGAGGATGAAGCATAAATGTAACCTGTGCTGACCTTGGGCCCAATGTTTTTATTCATGGTTTGTTGAACCCTTGGTCACGTTACCTTCACTGTTATTAATCATTTAGATGCTGGTTGTCAAATAGACAATTGGAACCCCTTCTGCACAATAGCTGAGTAAACAGGGTGCAGTTGGGGGACAGAGGGAGAAAATGAACAAAGAGGATTAAGGCAAATAAAATGGATTAATCCTTGACATGATAATTTATACTAAGACTAGGAGCCCCACAGAAGAATTGTTGTAGATTATGTGAGTGATTAATCGCTGCTATGGTTTCATAAGTGACAAAATGATTAATAAAGCATAGAAAAAAAATCTTTTTACACCTGCACTTGGCTTGGAAGGGGCTCTCATTTACACTGTGGTTCCCTTGCAGGGTGGACAGACCTGTAAGCTAGATTTCTAGAATCTTGATTAAGATGATATCACCATCTTTATAAGAAATCAAATTTCACTTGAGTTGCAAAAGAAGGCTTGAGGAACAGGACCCTGTTTCTAAAGTGACTGTAGCACACGGTTTATTTGTGTTTGGCTCTGAAGAAGCACCGACATCATCAGCCAGAAGACAAGAAGATAAGCTATGCACCCTGTAGTCATTTTTTGGTTTTTTTTTTTTTTTTTTTTAATTTTTCAATAAGGAAGCAACTGCATTGTTCAAAACAAAATAGAATCTCAGAAAATTCATGAAAAATGGATGATTAAAAAGGAGTTTAAAGAATGTCTCATTGTATTGTTGGTATTCTTTTAGTCCATTTTTAATTTATGTTTTAATATGTATATGCTAAACATAACACTAACTTTTATCGCAGGGAATTTGTACCTGCGCACAATGTTTCCATTCCTTTTTGCTCCGTTCTCCTTTCCTCCCTTCAGCCCCTCTTCTTCCTGTTTACAAAAGTTTTCTTTCCATTTTCCCCTTCTATTCTGTTTTCTTTTGAATCCTTTCCCTTTCCTTCCCTTCCCCTTCCCCTTCTTTGGTTCCCGCCCTTGGGACATGAACTTCCTTCTCAATGTCTGCCTTACTTTTGCTGCTTATCTACCCTTTGAGTTTCTCACCTAAGAGAAATGATGAGATATTTAAATGTGTGTGGTTTATTTTACTTAACATTGTAAAATAAACATTGAGGGGCACCCATTTAAATAAAAATGACTCAAGTTTATCCTTTTTATGGGAGAGTAGTTATCCATTGTGTACGGATGTCATGTTTTCTTTATCCAGTCATTTGTTGATGGGCGTATGGGCTGTTACCAAGATTTAGATACTATAAATTTTGATGATAAAACATATGCATATAAGACTGCGGTATGATGCTTTCAATTTTTTTGGTAAGATATATAGAAGAAAAACCAGCTAAGTCAAATAGAATCTCCAGTTTCAGTTTCCTGAGCACTCTCTACACTGATATCAATACTGGTCTATATTCCCACCCGCAATGGAAAAGGCTGCATGAGGAGTAGCTGTGGATTATCCCTTGACTATTTTGGTAGTTTCTTTCACTATGAAAAAGTTTTTTTTTTGTTTTTTTTTTTTTTTTCCATGTGATATAATCCCAGTTGTTGATTGTAGTATTCCCTATGCAATTTATGTTTTGCTCATAAAGTCTTTACCTTAACCTACATCTTTGAAAGCTTTACCTACTCTATCTTTCACCAGGTAAAGTATTTCTATTTAGGCCTTTGAATAATTTCCATTTTAATTATACACATCATGAGAGACATGGGTCTAGCTTTAATTTTCAGCATGTGGAAAGCAGGTTTTCCGTCTTTATTCCAGTAAGTGTTTGGTCCCTTTATCAAATGTAAGGTAGCTGGGTGTGCTTGAAGTTGTTTCTGTACCACCTTTTCTACTCTGTGGATCCTTGGTCTTTGGATATTATACACTGCCAGCACAATCTTATTTTTATCACATTTTAGTTTTATAGCATAACTTCAAGTGAGGAGTTGTGACTACTGCCTAGAATTCCTTTTGCCAATCTAGGTCTCTTCTGGTTTCAAATGGATTTTAAGATTGTTTCCTCCAGTTTTGTGAGGTCTGTTATTGGTGTTCTGATTGGGAGTGCATTAAATCTATATGACAGTTTTGAAAGCATAGCTGTTTTCATTGTATTGACCTCTATATTTCACTATGCCTGCCTATCCAAGAACAAAAGACGTCTTTCCATTTTCTGAGATCCTCTTTGATCTCCTTTTTCAGAATACTTTTGCAGGATAATTTTTCAGAGCACTATAATTTTTAATGTAAAGGTCTCCCCCCTTTCTTCATTAGATGTATTCCTAAGTATTTTCATTTTTCTTGATGCTATAGTGAGAACTGTTACTTCATTTTCCATGAGTTTGTTGTTCTTGTAAGGAATGAGATTGACTTTGAACATTGACTTTGAACATTGATTTTGTACTCTTTCACTACTGAATTTGGTTATTAAATCTAAAATCATTTGGTGGAGTTTTGGGGGTCTTCTATATACAGTATCTTATCACAAACAAATGATATTAATTGAAATTCTTCCTTTTCTGTCCATATTACTTTTATTCTTTTCTTGTCTAATTTCTGTGGCTAATATTCCTTCAGAAAAATTGAACAGAGTTGATATTAGTGAATATCTTCATCTTGCTCTTGATTTTAAAATGAAAGTTTTCCATTCTTGACCATTAATATGATGCTAGCTGTTTGTAACCTTTTATTAAATCCAGATAAACACTTTCTGTCCTAATTTTTCTTCAGAGCTTTGAGAACTAATGAGTGGTAAACATTGGCAAGTGATTTTTTTAAACATTTTTTAATTGTTTTGCTTCTATGAGATGATCATGTTTTTGTCCTGGATTCTATTAATATAGTGTATTGAACTTACCAATTTCAATATATTGAAGTCGGTATTTACTGATTGTTACCCTACATTCTTAGGGTAAATACTACTTTCTTGATGATTTGCTGCATCCTGTTTTCTAGTGTGTTATTGAGCCTTTTTTTACATCTATGTTCATTAAGTGGTTGGCCTGTTATCCTCTTCATAGGTGGAGTCCTTCTCTGGTCTTGGTATCGGGATAATGCTTGCTGCCAGGAATGAGTTTGGGAGTATTGCTTCTCTTCCAATTTTATTTAAGTGTTTGAGGACTAGTGGCATTAGATTTTCTTTAAAGTTCTGGTAGAATTTAGCAATGAGTCTGGTATCAGGTAGAGTAGTTTGTTTTAGAAATGGCTCACCAATTGAATGTATCCTGGGTCCTTCATGCCTTGAACAAAAAATTGAATGAAGCACAGCATTATCTATCCCAACTGTACTGTCTATACACACACATCATGATTTTTCCTTTCTATACCCCTTCCTTTACATAATCCTATGAGAGGCAAGATTTGCACTAATGGTGGTTGGACAGGATATTATGTCGGCTTCTAGTACTATAGACAACCACTAGGAAAATAACAAGGTAGAAAGTATTAATTATTGAATCTTTGATGTAATTCAATTATAAAAAATAAGATACGCAAACAGCTACACTCTCTTTATTTAATGACAAGAGACACACGGTATAATAATGTCTGTAACTATAACATCATGTATGCACTTTCTATGATACCAAAACATTATGAAAACAGTTTGCAATGTATTAATTTAGCAAATCCATCTTGTCAAGGTATCTTAAAACTGTCTCATTGATATTTGTACTTCAATAAAACAAAAATTAAAAAATAAAAATAAAAATAAAAAATTGAATGAGATGAGCCAAAGTCAGTGCCAACAGATTTCTGAAAAGTGTGGTGAGGGAGGAACCATCTGAAAGAGAACTTTGGAAAAACAAGACAGGAAAAGAAAAAAACAGACCTAGAAGTACACCCTGATGATGGAAGGCACAGCATGACTACCATGAAAGAGACATGAAAGCAAGATCCTCATGCCACCATATATCATCCATGTCTCATGGGAGTCTGGAAGAAGTGGTACAGGTGGAGTGACATAAGCCTGAGCTGTGTGACTCTTGGGATCCCACTTTGGCCCTCTTCCTAGCGAGTTCAAGCCATGCTCTATATCCTATCACATTTTTCTCTGAGAAACATAAATCTCATAATTTTTTATGGGGTGGTGAGGGGTGAAAGTCTCTACCTTCTATAGCTGCTTCATGCTGGAAGGGGCTGCAGAGTCTATCCACTAGGAATTACTTGTTCCCCAGCTACTTTTAGACACCATGCGTTGTTGGTGGGGTTGAAGAAAGAAAAACCTGTCAGAAAAATGATGAGAAAAAAATTAGCATAGGCCTGCCTGTCTGATGGGAGAAAGAAGTTTTACTATTAGCTCAAATATGAGGAGCATCTCCTGTAGAGAAGATGTATGTATGAGTGGTACAATAGTAATTCAGTTGATGAACATTTTTGTTTGTGAACAGTTTGGTTTGGAAACAGAAGTATTTGACTTGCCAATACAACACTGGGCAATGAATAGCCACTTTTCCTATATAAACACAAGCATGGACATCATTTCCAGAATGATGGAACAGCACTTTTCACCATGCCTTTGAATGTTTGATCTTCTTTTACTTGCCATGAACCAGGATCTGGGAAGTACAGATTGTTCCTTTTTCTTCACCGTGGTCTGTCTCTTCACATTTTTTGTGGGTTCCAAGTTTCCCTTCAGGTCCTCACTGAATGAATCTTAGGCATGCACCTCTCTCCTGTTCTTTCTGAAATTATTTCTTTCTAGTGTCTGGATTCCGTATCTTGGAGAGGCTGATTTATTGCTTCGTCATGTTCTACTGTCTCCCACAAATCCTGTGGTTTTATAGAGGTATCTCTAACTCTATTACACAGTTTTGTTTGGCCCAGCCAAGCCATTCTTGAGCTTCCCTGCCTTCTGGCTTAGAGGATCTCCGGGCACTAGCTTTGGGTGAATGTTGTTTCTAAGAATTCTTTTCAACTTTCAAGCCTATTCAGCTTCTATTCCTCCCAAAAAACATCTTCATAGTCTATTTTAGTGGAGCATGTTTTAGTTCATGTGTGATTTCATATACTTTGTATACCAGTTGTTAAGACTCCATCCTAAAACCACTCTGTATAACAATCTTTGGGACTGAGATCCTCTCAGAGACTCTATCACAGGAAAAGAAGAAGTGAAGTCAATGAGTATGCTGCATCTTAAACATCTACATGTGACTCATAGCTGGCAATTCTCAAAGCAGCTTCAGGGCATTGTGGCTGAGGCAAAAGTACATTGTTTTCTTTAAAATGATGAATAAAACCGAATGTCAGAGAAACTGATTTAGGATTGTGAAACAAGACACCATTGAATTCTTAGTACTGCCCAAGTTTCTTTTTGTGCTGATTATTTTGGAGAAGGAAAGTGACAGTAATCGCATGTGACCATCAAAAGAGGACCATGGTTTAAAGAGTGTATACCGTGGCTGGCCAAATTTGGCTACAAATTGATATGTCATGGAGTGCATAAAAAAAATTAGACATCTGTAGCACCTCCCCAAAAATTGTAGTTTTAGTGATCTGGAGAGTGATGTATAATTTAACTACTTTCAAAGTGGTCCATCAAAATGGCAAATAAGTTTGCAGACTACTCATGTTAGCCTTTTAATCAAGGCAATATTTCTCAAATCATTCACCCGTGTCATATGATACGTGAGATGGTTTCTGAGGTAAAGGAATAATTTATATTTTAATAGTTATATCTTTATTTATATGCTTAATTTTAAAAAAGGGTTGTAACAAGACAAATGGACTACCCTACCTAATAATATTCCTTAAGACAGCTAAGGCTATCATAGGAATTTCCATTAAGGTATTCCTTTGCAGAGTCAGAATCCTAACTGCTCATCATTATATTAAGTCCTATCTCCAGTATACTATGTAAAACTGCCTGATCTACTATTATTTAATATCTGATAAAAATAATAAAGGATGTCTTAGAACATGGTGTTAAAGAAATTATCTCATGAGTTCAAGAAAAAAATACATTTGTGTCCCAACTTTGTGACTTACCCCAGGGTACTGGGGATGTGGCTTTGTGGTAAAGGTCTTTCTTTCCATGCACAAGGGCCCAAGTTTAATCTCCAGTACCACCAAAAAAATTAAATATGTGACTTACACCACAATTATTTCTAACTAAAATGAAATACACTTTTTAAAAATAATTAAAGTACTTGGAAAATATAGCCAAATATAAACATCTACAGCATATTTGAGCAGAGTAACTCTGTTTTTATGAAATAAAAGTTAGAAATCACAAAAGTTAATTGAAAAAAATAATTGTGATGTGATAAAATAACAAATAAAAATTAAAATATTTCAACTTATATCACGAAGTATTACGATCTTTTAGATAGCAATAAAATTTTTATAAATTGTTAAGCAAAAAACAAATGTTTCAGTAGACAAATGACCATGTACAAATACTAAAAGAAAAATGCAAACATTTCTCAAAGTTGGAAAGATTCAATTATTGAAGTAAAAATTTCAGAATGATGAAGTAATAAACTTGGGAAAGATGTTAACAGATGTGTAGATACAGTCATTCTGACTAGCATTTGACAGCGAGTAGCAACAACATAATTTCTCAAATCCTTTGACCTAAAAGTAACACTTTTAAGAATTTGTAAAGAATTATTGACATGAAGATTATAGATGTCATATTGTTTATTTCCATATTGCTCAAAGCATTGAAAGCAAAAGATTCTATATGTATAAAAATGACAGAGTACTTCATTCATCCACACAGAAAGTAGAATAGCATGCCAGCATTATCATTAGAGTGCTAGAAGGTATGAATATAGGAATCTCAGTGAAAGGAGACTAAAAAAAATGGTGTAACTATTTCATCTCTCTCTGAATGCTTAAACATTTTCATAGGAAATTTTTGTTTTTTTAAATCCATGTATAAATATACCACATATTGTTTATTTATTCCTCAGGTGATGGGAATTTGGATTGTTTCCAAAATTTACCTCTGACAAATTCGGATGCCACAAACACGGGTGCAAACGTGTAATTTTGTTATGAGGTTTTAAGTTCTTTTGGAAAAATAACCAGATAGGGAGCAGCTGGGTTGAATGGGATTCCCAATTCTAGTTTTGTGAGGCATCACCACTCTGATCTCCATAGTGGTTGTACCAGTCTACATTCCCACTTACAGTGGAGAAGGATTTATTTTCCCTCTCAGCCTTTTGAGCATTTGTTATCAGATGATTTCTTTGTCTTAGCCGTTCTTTCTGGGGTGAGATGACATAACAGTGTTTAATTGCTTAATCATTATGGCATGGCTATGTCACAACAAATTTGATGATAACAATATGGAATACAACAGCCATTGTGAATTTTCTATTCTTAATTTGAAATTCGGTACCATTTTTATTGTTCTATGTCGTTTTGTTTTTATCTTGTTATTTGTTATTTATTATTTTTCTTTTTTTGCTTCCTAAAATTAAAAAAATAACAAATCAGTGTGGTAGAATGATATATAATAACACGGGAGAATTTCACCCCATGACTAGATAAAAACAGCAGGGAAGGGAGCCTTCCCTGGTAGATGACATAATGGAAGATTCTGAGTGAAGATGGTGTGGGTGCTTCTTGCCATCACAGGGTAGAAAAACTTGAAAGAAAAGATAATGAGGGCATTTAAGAAAATCAATGCAACAAAAATGGAATTACTTATACCTGTTCTTTTCAAAAGTCCGTATGTCTGACAATGAACCTATGTTACATTTATAAAAAGAAAATATTATAAAATAATGTTTGGTATTCATTTTTACCTTGACATTTATAAAATACAGATTTTCTTCAAGTAGTTAATTATTTGACATTTATTGAGCACCTACTTTGTGTAAGCTCTTGTGATCAGACTGCAGAGTTAAAAGAAAAAAGAAATGCATGCCACTTGTGATAATCAGACTCACAGAAATTAGGAGTATAAATAAATAATTACAGAATGTTACAGTAAATGCTAACATAATGAGTAATTAGAGAACCCAGGGAGAAAAGGAGATATCGTATGTTGTTTTCACTTTGGATTTAATGAAGTAAATGGTTTTGAGTCATGAAGGAGTTTGACTTTGTTTTGTTTGTTTGCTTTTTGTTAAAATCTTGGTCTAATGTGTTCATACTATTGCTTACTTATTGCAAACTCATTAGCCCCATGATCTGCCAAGGAGTGGATAATGAAGGCCTAAATAAAATTGTCCAGTGGTCTGCCTCTAGGGCTTAAGGATGATCAAAACTTTAGCAGGATTAGAGATTGTCTGAGGGCTAAGATGAAGACCTCTTGAAATGATCCCTATTTATTCAGTTACCAAGGAAGGAGGAGAGACCAGGCAGATGACTCAGCAGGTGAAGCATCTGGCTGGCAAGCACAAAGACCTAGACTGGATCCCTGGCACTGCATGTTGGGTCGGCCCCACATCGTGCCAACTACTGAAACTAGGCATGGTGGTACATGCCTGTAATTCCAGTGCTGGGGAAACTAAGACAGAAGGATTACTATGAGTCCGAGCTGTATAGCCAGCCCCTATACCAAATAAACAAATACATAAATATAAGGGAAAACAAGAGAATTCTGAAGAAAGGTAGAAATCTGAGCAAGACCATTCAAGGACTTCTGATGCTCATTCAAGGACTTCTCCAAGTAATACATTATGTTAATTTAAGAGTATTATTTCCTGGAAGCCCTTCTCTTCAGGGGAGAGATGCCTGCAGCTACAGTCTTTATCTAGTTAATTCACATTGGAGCAAAGTGTCCTTAGCGCTGTCCTTCTGTTGTGCTGGGAGGTATCACAGCTTCACCCACCATCACAGACCTCATCTGGGACCAGTGGATCTCAGAGATTCACTTACCATGTGTTCATTTCCTGTCTCTGGGCATGGACACTAGGCCTTGTTTGGTTAGACTCACAATTAAACAAGGAAAGAAAATTAATTAATTAATTTATTTATTTTTATTTATTTATTTATTTATTTTTTGTCTTTTTGAGACAGGGTCTCACTATGCAGTTCAGGCTGGCTTTCAGCTCACTTTGTAGCTCAGGCTGGTTTCGAACTCACAACAATCCTCCTGCCTCAGCCTCCCGAGTGCTGGGATTACAAGCATGCGCCACCACGCCCGGCTTCTAAATTAATTAATTTAAATCCTGCTTAGAACCACTTCCTAGTGGTCTCCATCAGTTCCTCCCCTTTGTCTGCATAATTGCAGCAGTTGAAACGTGGCTGGCATTGTTGGGTTTGGTGTCCATTGTAGCAGATTTAGGACAGAAGAAGATGTGAGCATGTTTAGATAATCAGATCACAGTAAATTCAAAGATTAATCTTGTGGAAGCAGACCTTACCATGAGTATGTAGATCTCTTGTTTCTATAGATACATGTTCCAAGACTATATCTACAAACTGTCTTATGACTCTGGATATACAAACATATCCTTGTTTCCATGTTATTAACTGCAGTAAGCCATCTTATTTATTTATTTATTTATTTACCTACTTGGATGTCCTTTGTTTTTTGCCAGTTAGCCCTGTCTGTCTATGGTTCTTGTAACCAACTTAGCTGTCTATGCAAAAATATGAAGTGTGAAATACATTGCTAAAGAGAAATTGGATGTTGTCTGCACCTGGAGTTTCTCCTGTTTTCCTTACCACCCGTTTCCAGATCACTATTTCTGCTTGCTATGGAACCTTCTTCTAAGGAGATTTGAGATTTAATAGCAATGATAAGTAGATACATAACATTTCTCTGGACATGAGAAGAGATCTGGAACCCAGTCTCTCTCTAGTTCTTCAAATCCTAAAGCAGCCTTGAATTACTTTGAGCCCAGTTTAATAGAAAAATGAAGCTCAGAAAAATGAAATCTCAACAATAAATTTTACAGCAATGAAGGCCAAAATTCATGCATGTTTTTCTAGAACTAATCCAAGTGTTGCTTCAGAATAATAAGAATACTCCTTCCCCAGGCCAGCCAGATAGCTCAGTGAAGTAAAGTGCATGCTTAAGGCAGAGAGCAGGGGCCCAGGTTTGATCCCTGGCTTGATGTGTGATGTGCTGGCCCTGCCACTGGGGTATGCTGAGATGGTGATTGAGACCGAGTGCAGTGGTGCTCACCTGTAATCCCAACATTTGTCAGAGTCTGAAAACAGGAGAAACACTACGAGTTCAATCTATATAATGAGACCCTATAGACCCTGTACAAAACACATAAAAAAAGAACATTTCTCCCCTATAAGAAAAGAACCAAGCATTCATTTCTCCTGAATATATAGCCTGTGGTGATGGTATAGATATAATACCTTAGAGGTAGGGGCTGAGGATATAGCTCATCAGAAGCACTTGCCTGGTAAGTTGCAGGGTCCTGAGTTCAATTCCTGTCATTTCCCCCCACACACACAAATAGAAGGAAACCAACCACAAATAAACTGTTCTGTTTATATTTCAATTAATCTAATATTTCTCAGTACAATGGGCTTGATTTAGAGAATTAACATATTTTCAACATAAACCTAATAATATATTTCACATTTAGTTAAATATTCCATTTGGACTTATATGGGCACCAGATCTGTTTATTTCCAAATCTTAACTATGACTTATTTAGAAAACACATCAGCAGTACCCTCCTTTCACTCTACCCTTAAACTCTCCAAAGTAAGATGTTAACATCTGCTAACTACAGATGGATATTACTGAGGGCACGAAGATAGCGGAGAACCCTCAGGCTTCTGGCGACTCTTTATAGGTGGGCTGAGCCAGTGCTTGTTGATTTGATCCTAATACATTTTATTCTTTGGATACAAAAAGGTGAGCCACGTAATCTTTTCATGGAACTTACTCAGGTTGCCAGAATCAATGTTCAGGGGTCATCAGGATTTGAGGCTGCGTATGTGTCACTCTACTTTGAAGAAAACCAATGTTTACATTTTTATCTGTTGATATTTTAATTAACAATTTAAGTACAATGTTTGCCCTGAGAGTTCAAGGGAAAAACTCTGCAAATAAACAGCAGTTCCCTCTTGGACAATCACTCTGTAAATTAGCTTACTTTGTCAATAAAGTGCATGCCTATCAGGCTCTTCAAAGCAGCAGGGGGAAAGGTATTCATTTACTTAAGCAGTAGGTTCTACCATTAGCGTTTGTGATTGGTGTTAATTAGAACTGTGTATGCACCTCCACCTGCCACAGAGCCCATATTTTCAAAATCCTAGTAACAATCAAGCTATTAATAAATTAAGTACCATATTTGTTTGTGTTATTTTTAATCTAATTGAGCCTTTTTTGAGCAATACCATGGTTGATGAAACATTTAAGGACCGGTTTCTCAGCACTAGGATGGTTTAAATCACGCTTGATAAGTTTTAAGAATGTTTGTTAAAAATAGCTTAACATAAATGTTTAACATATTCATTGAACTTTTTATAATGGATACAGTTGGAAAGCCTAATTATTTTAGGAATTTGGCAATTTTTGTAATATGTATTTTGTTTTGTTTTGTTAAATGGGCCTTGATAATAGAAATGCCATGTTTTCCTGAAATCAAGCATAAATTGCATGTTCAGACATACAAAAGAATTTTGAAAGTATTACCAGCAGTCTAAGTCAGTATTGAAGTTCTGTTGACAAAGATGGGTAATTAGTGCAATTACATAGATAATTAAGAGGAGGCAGGTGGGAACTTCTGAGCCTTGAGTTTAGAAATCTCAGCTAATACTACAGCAAGTGTTTCCCTTTGACCTAACATATTCAGACTAGCCAAACTGTAGTCCTCAATCTCACTTTGACTGGGATACAGAGCCTGAACATTTCTCACTTTTTCTCAAAGTAGATATCAAGTAAGACAATGTGAGTGACTCAAAGATATTTTCAAGAGTGCTAGATTGTACATTGAGGAAAAGAATAACCTAGTTTATAGTTTTTTTTCTTTTGAAGCATTTAACATTAATATTATATAATGCTTTTTATTACTAAGCTCATGCTTCCCTGGTGAAGTTGAGGTACATCTTCATTCAACTTGGTAATTCATACTTGCCCTTACAGAAGTTTTCATAACTTCGCATTTGTGACGGTCTTCTGAAAATTCCACAGACATAAAGGCACTCCCATTTGTGACATTAATTGTTCTCTACTAAATGTCAGGACTCATAGCGATTTTTCTTTTTTAAATTTTGATCTTATTCCTGGTAGTTTAATTCACTGATATCAAGGATTAGTTGTGAGTATGTTCTGGGTTCTTCCATCTTTATGGAGACAGAGAGCTAAGGATGCCTTTTTAATGCTTAGAAAAGTCGGAAGACAGCTTACAGAAGTACTAGGCAATAATTATACCACAATGTCTATTTTCTTGAAAGTATGTGTTGTGCCTGGCATTAGACAGTAGCATCCCTCATGTTAATGGGTTTTGGCCTCATTAGCTCCTGATTTTGATGTAGCTTATTTCTTGCTTCTGTGCTGATGGACTCCCTGTGCGGTAGCCATGTGCCATGATGTAGTGGATTACAGTGGGAGGTAGAAGTGTGACCGCAAGATGAAGACACTCAGAGAGATAACATGTACAAGTGAAACTACATGAGCTTTTGTCCCCTATAATTACATTGCAGACCATGTTTGTAGACACTTAGGGGGAGAAAAACTGAATGTTGCCTAACCCACACTACACTGCCACCTTTTAAAGCAGTAGTATCTTTCATCAAAAGAATAACAATTTCATAAAAGGACAACAGAATCCCTTCTCTTCACTGACAAAGAAATAAGACAATCAGTAAATCTAATTCCTAATGAAGTTGGTTTGCTCTGTGAGGAGACCATCAAATTAATTTTGTCTACAGCTAAAGGCTTTGAATTTGTAGACTCTGTATTGTTCCTTCAGACTGGTGGGGGCAGGAAGTAAGAGTGTTTCAAAAGAACCAAAATAATTATTTTCATGCAAATGCATGTGATCTTGTTTGAGCAGTACTCACCGCCCAGGGAAATCCTTCAAACCTATGTCTATACCTATGTTTTCAGTAACCATGACTTCAGTAAACACTGATGTTTGCATTTTTTCACAGTACAGTGCTTCTTTATTATGGCTTTAAGAAAAAGCGAACTACGATTGTTAATATTTAAGAACTTTCAGAGGAAGCATTTCTCCCATTTAACATCGTACCTCAAAATAAGAAAAAATAATAAGTTTATATCTGAAGTGGGAATGAAAGCCAACCTAGAAAATGCAATACTATCAGTTATTCATTTTCAGTGGCTTTTCCTAAAAGGGGTTAAAAGTCATGCTTTCAGCACTGATAAGAATTAATTTCCTCTTTGGATTTTAATTTTTTTTTAAAAAAACTGTCAGTTCTAAACTTGTACATACCTGTAACCCCAGCATGCTGGGAAGCTGAGGCAGGAGGATCACAGCTGAAACCCAATGTGAGCAATCTAGTAGCAGAGAGACCCTGCTTTAAAATAAAATGTTTTAAGGATCAGCGAGATAGCTCAATGGACTGAGCACCTGCTGAGTTGGATCCTCGAGTACCACATGCTGTGCCAGCCCTGCACCTTGGCCCACTGAACCAACCACTGAGTCTGGGTGTAGTGGTACACCGCTGTAATCCCAGCGTGAGGGAGGCTGAAACAAGGAGGATCAGTATGAGTCCAAGCTGCATAGTGAGACCCTGTACCAAATACACAAAAATACGTAAAAATTTTAAAAATAGAACATTTTAAAAAAGGTTGGCTATATAGATTAGTGCAAAAGTCATCCAGTCAACTCCAAGTGAAAAGCACTCTCAGGGACTGAGTTTTCAGGAATGGATTTTCTTTGTATTGAAAGACCAATCGTTTTTTAAAACCTTAAACAATTCTGTTAATGATGTAACTGTGATGACACCATTAAAAGGTCGATGCATTTATTGTTTTATCTTTCTTTAAAGATTGCTTGGATGAAAGAGAGAAGAGAAAGAATGAGCGACTGAGAGAGTTTTATTCTTTTATGTGCATTGAGAACAGGAGCGCATCTATGTAATATCAGAGATTTGTGGGTTTTTCCTGGCCTGAGGCATGGGAAAGATAAGGAATTGATTTGGTTTTAAAGGATTTTGTAAGCAAATGTATACAAAGTGTTTATAAAGGCCCTTGGAGGATGCTGGGAAAAAATCCTGCAAAAATCCTTCTGCATTTTAAAATGTGGCCATTACTGGTAACCAAGACCGCGAGTGTGCTTATTTACGGTGCCGCCATTCTATTTTTTATTGTAAAAAATATGTAAGTTCAGCCCACTGGCACTGCAGGAATCTAAGTGGTGCTAATATTTGGAGACATTAGTGCCTGCTCTTCACCACATCAACTTACAGATGGCTCTCAGACACTGAATAAGAAAGAATCTCATTTCAGTTGCACATTATTCAAATATTTATTTTCTTAATTGAAACAGACACTGTTGGTGCTTTATTCACATTATCCCCAAAGGGCGCAGTTTTGGAGTTTCCAACCGGACTTGCTGCAGCCTGTGCTCGATGTCCCAACCCTAAAAGCCGGCACTAGGCCACGTTACAGCTCTGGCTCAACCCCAACGCTGCGCAAGGCCTACTGGAGTTGCCCATGATGCCTTGCGCAGGATGCCACACCAGCTCTTTGTGTGTGCTTTATTGGCTTCCTTCTCCTTCTCATATTACTTTCCTTTTCCTCTACCGACATTCCCTGAGATCAGATTCTATTTACTTATTTAAAAATAGTTGTTTGTGCTCCTTTTAGGAAAAGCCACTGTAAGTTAGAGCATTTTTTTAGAAATACTGGTTAAAAAAAAAAAGATTTGCATTAGTAGTGGTTGGACAAGATATTATGTTGGCTTCTAGTACTATAGACAACTGCTAGAAAAATAACAAGGTAGAAAGTATTAATTATTGAATCTGTGATATAATTCAGGTTTAAAAATACAGTTTAAAAAATATTAAGAGAGCTACACTCTCTTAGTTTACTGATAAGAGACATCTGCTATAATAATGTCTATAAGTATAATATCATGTATGCACCTTGTATGATACCAAAACATTATGAAAACAGTTTGCAATGCATTAATTTATCAACTCTGTCCTGTCAATTTCTCTTGAAACTGTCTCATTGGTATTTGTACTTCAATACAAATAAATAAATTTAAAAAAATAAAATGAAAAAAAAAAAAACTATACTGTTCAGGGCTGGGGGGATAGTTCAGTAGAATAAGTGCCGCCTGGCAAGCACAGGGTCCTGAGTTCAATCTCCGGTACTGAAGAAAAAAAAAAAAAAAAAAAAAAAACTACACTGTTCATTTGCAGAATTTTGAATTGTTTTGTTTTCACAGTATGGCTTCCTTATTGAGAGTAACTTTTTTTTGCTACTATAGTTTCATACTTTGAAAATATGTCATTTTAATTCATTGAGAATAGTTTAACAGCCAATTCTTCCATTGGTTCACCTTAGAGCCAAAATAAAATTTTCTTTTCTCTAGAGTA